>JAAEAF010014815.1:0-21951 GCA_011037195.1 Triatoma infestans | reverse complement strand
ACACGTGTGACCCATGGGCACCTCCTTATTGGTGAAAGAAGACCTGGTGCCCTCGATGCCGAGAAAGGCTAACAGTGGCGCACGTGTTGGAAGGGTATCAGGCTCTGCATGCACTGAGAGAAAGAGCAGGCCTGCCACATGACAAGCGCGCTATTCTTCAAGAGGGTTCTCCTTACATAAGGAGGCTATTTGCTTATTTAAGATCTATAAATGTCTATAGCAAAATTTAGGTTAGTACTTAGGTTAGGTAAATTTGGGTGAAGGAATATCGAGTACTTCACCCAGTTAGGTTAGTTTCTTTATTACAAAGGGGAAAGGAATATCGAGTACTTTCCCCATGTGTGAATGCGTTGTATGAATGAATCATTAGCAAGAATGTATTTATTAGCGAAAATGTATTTATTAGCGTGAATGTGTTTTATTAGTTTGAATGTATTTATTGGCAAGAAAGTATTTATTAGCGTGAATGGTTTTTTTTAGTAGTCTGAAAGTATTTATTGGCGAGGATGTTAGCATGAATGCTTAGAGTAGGTTTTCTTTTATCAGGGGTTGAAAGAAATTTATAAAAGTATTTCAACCCCATAGCTTTAAGTTAAATTAGTTTCGATCATTTCAGGATCTGTAGGAACATTAGTTTAAGGTATTGCACATCGAATATAAATAGTAAATAGCCTCCTAAGCGATATTATTATTGTATTATAATAAATTATTAACTAACAATATCAATTTAAATTTTATATATTCTTGGTTTTATGATTATACAGTAAGTTTTCTGACAATAGAACCTACCCCAATTGTTAATAAATAAGGGATGGCACAAACAATAAACCCACACTCCCTCTCGTCGACTAGTTCGATGATATAAGAGGGGATGTGTGGGTAGATCTTCGAACACCTATGGCTTCATGCTGCCTTGCTGAGCAAGGTGTTATGTGTGGAAGTCACACAGGTTAGCAAGTGCCATCCCAGCTCGAGTGGCCATAGAACGAGAAAGATTTAATGACTAGAGGCGCTAATGACCATCGCAGTCGATGCGCCGGGAAAAAAAAAATAACGCATTATTTTAAGAAAAATTTTATTAATCTTTGTGAAATAACTAAAATACAAGTTAAAATATCTTTAAGTTTCTGAGGGCCATGTTTAGTAAGATTTGAAAATTGTTACAAGGGCCGGATAAAGTCACATCGAGGGCCGGACCGTACGTTGCACCTGCCTGATATAAATCATGGTCCGAGTCTCAATTATAATTTAATATTTCACTACTTTTTCACCATAGAATGGTCTTAACTCCTAGTTTGTTAGCGCCGAAACAAATTTAATTAAACCAATCGAAAGTAGATTAAATTTTCCATAAGGTCATAATGCGATTTTTGCCAATTATTAAAAATACATCAGAGATATTTTCCGTGATAGCTTGCTTCTCTTCATGGTCATCGATCGGTTTCCGGTGTTCGTCCATCATCAGGATGTTTTTTGTCAAAACAGTGTGATAACATAGACTTCTTACACAGCAAATTTAGCTGATACAGTGATAATACATTACTATACAAATATAGTAATAATACTGTAATATAAATATACTGAAAATTTGCTCTGGGCAAGTCTAGGTTATCACAATGTTTTGACAAAATATACTGATGGGTGAACGCCCGAAACCGGTCGATGACCACGAAAAGAAGCAGTCTATCACGAAACTATCTCTCTGATGCTTTCCAGCTCTGCGGATCCAACTACAACAATTAAAAGTGTACAAATTTCAAATAACTTCATCTTTCACTATCTCTGTTCCTTTTTAAGGAATAACCTATCTACTTTTATCAAATATTCTTCAATTAATGTACTTTAAATCCATCTGCATTTTGTTCTTCTATTTCAAGTGTTGGCTGTAACGAGTGTACCTTTATATCCAATAACGTCATATAAACATGAAAGCCAATTTGGTGCAAACTAGGGTAGAGATTGGAATTTATGTCTTTGTTATCTGTATTTATTCAATTTTTTTTTATTTGTTATTTTTTTAATTGTTTATTTTCATATTTGCAAATAAATGTAAGCACGAGCGTTAAAAAAATAACGATACTATAAACAATTAAAATGGTAGTAATTGATAATCAATTACAAAAAAAAAAAAATTGTAAAAAGACTGAACAGTGAAACACTGTTTTCTAGGAGATGAATATGAAAACTAAAACCAGTAATTGTGAGCTATAGTGGACCCCTGTCATTTCGGACACCAACTAACACACTCCCTATTAGTTTACAAATGCTACGTTTACTCTTTCGATTATATTACAACATCGATATATTATCCAATTCTGTACGACTCGTATGCTACTTTATTTTATATTTTTCTCATTTTTTATAATTATTTTCCTTTTTCCAAGCTTTGTTTACAATTCAACACAAAATTTAGATGTTTCTCTTATAAATTTTGTCCCTTATTTTTCCCCCCTTTCTGACAACATTCTTATCACACACACACATTCACACACATAAAACACATTAAAAAATAACGGTTAACGGTCACTTTCCTATCAGTGCAAGTTGTGTGAAGATCGTCTTCTCGGATTAGTTCGGCTGTATATGTATTACTATTAAAAGCTTTATAAATACATTTTATACAAAACAAAATTTTTTCAGCAATAAATTGTTCCTTTTTTTGCCTTGCGACATGTATTGTGGTGAAGCGCAAAGAAATAAAATGAATAAATTATTATTTAACTAATTCCTTAAGATATAATGAGAAGACCAAAATGTAATTCGATACTATCTTTAGAATATGGATTGTATTTGACTGTGATACAATGGTGGGAGTTGGAAGGAGTCTGTATGACAGGGACCACTACAACTCACAATTACCAAATACTAAATAAGAAATAAAAAAACCTGAATAAATTCAAGTTACAAAGAAATTAATCTCTTCCCTACTTTACTCCTGTTTGACTTTCATGTTTACATAAAGTTTTTCGATATAAAAGTGCACCTGTTACAGTCAAACCTTGTAATAAAAGAACAAAGAGCGCATGTATTTGATGTAAATTAATTGAAGAATATTTTATAAAATTTGACAGGTTATTGGTTAAAAATTAACAGAGATAGTGAGAGATGAGGATACTTCAATTTTTGAAAATTATTATCTTTTTTAAAGTTTAAGTTCTAAAATAATTCCCATTTCTTTTAATAATTGACAAATAGAACATCATCATCTTATGAGAAATTTAATGTTCTTTCGATTACTATAATTAAATTTACTTTAGCGCTAACTCTCTAAGAGTTAAGACCATTCTTATGGGGGTGGGAAGGTCCTGAAATTTAAAAAAAAAATTATAAAATGTGCAATTTCTTGAAAATGGTTGAGACTCGGACTATGGTTTATACGAACTTTTTTTGCTTTCTCTTACTCCTAGTAAGAGGAAGTATTGTAATCGTGTCAAATTTTCGATATCAAGTTTTCACCGGATATATCCGTTTTGAGGTCCCCTGAGCCAAAAAAAGTGGTTTTTAGCAAATTGTCTGTGTGTGTGTGTGTGTGTGAACAGCATAGCTCAAAAACGAAAAACCGTAGAAAGTTGAAACTTGATATTACGTTTAGGTATCACCATGGGATCTGACGGTGCGTTATCTGTCAATATTCCTCAGCCGGAAGTACTACTTTACTAGTTGTTTTTTTTATGTTTTTGCGATTTTCTCAAAAATGGCTCCGATGATTTTCTTTAAACTTGCTGTATCAACTACATATACAAAGAGCTACAACTTTTATTTGAAACATTTCTCCGGAAAATTCATTTAAGGGCACTTTTGGGGAGGGGTGGGGTTAGGTTTTCATCTAAAGTGCTATTTCAGTTTATTAGACAATTCTGTCTTCTTAGCTAGATTAAATATGTTGTTGAAATTCCGAGTTTCGAAAAAAATCGGATAACCGGAAGTGTTTTATTTTAACACTTTACTAAATGATTTCTTCACTTTTTCGCGATTTTCTCAAAAAATGGCTTCGACGATTTTCTTGAAACTTCGTATACAAAATGAAAAACGCAGAGATCTAAATCTTTTATTTAAGACATTTCTCTGGAAAAAATTCATTTAAGGGCACTTTTAGGGGAGGGGTGGGGTTACAGCTTCTCCTAAAGTGGTATCATAGTTGATTACACAATTCTATCATCCAAACAAAATTTATTAGAAATAAATAGATGGCCAAAATTCCAAGTTTTAAGAAAATTAGTAAACCGGAAGTGCGCTTTTATTGAACAGCTTTTTCAGTTTTCGACGAATTTTGTTATATTTGGTACACAAACTATAACATTTGTGAATTATAATTTTGAGTACAGGAGTAAGAGAAAGTTGTGTGAGTGTTTCACACCAGATTTTTTTTTGTCACAAATGAGTTGTAGAACCATCTCCTTACGTCCAGTTCAACCTGGTTACAATCTGTAAATGACTGAAAGAATAGAAAATAAGAACGACACTTGTGGTAGGTACGACCTACCCAGCTGCCTTCAGATGCCCCCTAAAAACTGCTTACTCGAAAAAAAAGTATATCAAACAAAAGTGATAGGTCTATTTATACGCAATTTATTTACCAAGTTCTCAAGAGAACTCTCGTATATGAATTTTTTTTACTCATTATTAAATGTAAATAGTCTTCAATGTTAAACCATCTATCATGTACCAGTGTGTATTGTATAGTTGTAAAATAAATAAATAAGGCCGCTAAGGTGTACAAGTAAAATCCCCACTACCATTTTTATGGCCAGTCCAACTAAACATTGTAAAGTTGTAATTTTAAAGCAAATTTCTTAATTAAATTGGGTTAATTAAAAATCCAGGTTTTTTTTGTTGTTTTTTGTATTCGGAGACGTCAATATATGTATTTCCTATATAGTAGTTAATTTCACCAAAAAATTTGTTACGATTGGAAAGTTTTTCTTTTATAAAATGAAAAATGAATGCAAAAACTTAATAAAAATAAACAATACGAAAACAAAATTCTCTGCAGTTATATTGCAATAAAGTATACAGTTTATATACGTTGAGTAATAAATAACCATAGATAAGAAAGTGAGAAAAATATTATATGAAAAGATGAATCAGAGAGACCTCAGGTGGATTTCTTTGACACTTATACTATCATTCATCTTCTGTTATAAATCAGAAGAAAAAAATACGCAATACAATTCTTTAAACAAAATAATAACAATACAAACAAAAAAAAAATCGTAAGACTAAATTGAAATAAATACAAAGATAACAATTATTATTTCCTTCTTTTATATATTTACAATTAATTTTTATTCATGAAATATTTTGGGAGAAAAAAAAATCATTGAAATGATTTAACACAGAAAATGGATCAATTTCTTTCCTTGGTTGACATGGAGCGAGTTTAACTTCTAGCCCATCGTCAGGATGCTGTAATGGAATAAACATTTCTCTATTGAGAAAATTCTCCACAGCAAACGTTGGACAGCTCCTTGGTGCTAGCATCAGCTGCTTAGTCTTGCTGTTTCTCTTATAGCACGCTTTCAATACGCCTTTCCACCAATGTAAAGCTCGCCTGTACAGAGTGGGCTACAACTTTTAAGCACCTATCTAAAACTGCACGAGTTAATCAAAATCGTATTTAAGCTCGGCAATTTAAAAAAAAAAAAGAACTTTGTTCGTGCTCACAGGCCCTCAAAACATGTATTTCCGGCTAAAACTCAATTTCGTAAATTTCACAAGGTCGCAATAATTCCTCTTACCTGGAAGGAATATGTGTATATAGAAATATTGGTTGTGGTTTTGATAGAAAAGAAGTTAAGATGGTAAGGAAAAGTGAATGATTGGATTCTATGAACAGGTACAGATTTTTATTGATAACAATAGGAACGTTCTGGGACAGTTTGGTGAACTTAGTGAGTACTTTCTAAAATCCATGCTCATTAGAAAACATTATTATTAATATTATTGTTATTACATATTCTCAGTGAGATCCTGGGGATCATATAGCTGGGAATTTTTTCGAACAGCTGTATAAATTAACTATTCCAGATTAGAAATCTAAAAAATGTCGCACTATGTGGCATGTATCTAATATAGTTGACTTCTGCAGATTAACATATAAATTTTCGTCAATAGATAGCGACTGAATATTTCTCCTGAGAGAAGTAGGAATCACGCCTGTTAATGAGAGGACAATAGGAACTATCCTTACAATCCCCACATTCCACATTTCCTTAATTTCGTCGTTGCTGAATATATTTCTGAATTTTGTCGTTGTAGGTGGACGACAGATTTTCACTGTTAGGGACCGCCACATCTATTAAATGCACACTTTTCTTTCCTTTTATAATAGGGTGATATCTGGCCTGTTGTGTGAGATGTGCTAGTCTGTTATCACACTTCTGTCCCAATAAAGGCTGCTGCTTTCATTCTCCTTATGGTTGCTGGCTGATACTTATAATATGGTGTGGATTCTTTAAGTAATCCATTATTCAGTGCTACTCTTTGATGGATCTGCTTGGCGACATTGTCGTGTCTGGCTTTATATAGAGTCTGCGCTATTCATCAACAGCGTCACGTGTTGAATCGTCTCCCGGTCACTATGACATAATCTACACCGGTCATCAGTAATGCTGCTAACCTTTAATATATACCGGCGGTAGTTCATTGTGTTTATCACTTGATTCTGTATTGCCATCATAAACCCTTCCGTTTCCGGGAACAAATATCCTCGGTATAACCATGCGTTCGATGCCAACCTGTCGACTTCGGGCTTTCCAAGTTCACTCGCATACCTTCCATGTGTAGAGGCTTACTTCTCCAGAATTGTAATTTTTCCGCGTCGGTTTTAATTACGAAGTCTACGTTGCTGCTTCTTAGGTTGAGAGGTGTGTATTCTGTGTCAGCACGACATATTGCCGCATACACTATCGATCTTTCTTGAATCGAATGAAAGTACTCCCTGAGTGAACTTATCTGCGTGGTGTGCAAGTTCACAATATCAATGAAACCTTTTCCCCCTTCAGCACGGGGAAGCGTAGATCTTTCTTCGCAACTATTTCGGTGGTGCATGCAATATTTTGTCATTTCCGTACGCACCATCCGCTGTAACTGCAGCAATTCTGTATTTGTCCAAAAGATAATTCCGAAAGAATGTTAAAGACGGAATTACGTAGGTGTTTATAGCTTTCATGATACTTCCACTATTCAGCTAGGACCTGAGGATACGTGTCAAACGCACTGTGAACTCTTTTATGAGACTCTTCTTTATTTCAGTATGGGAAATTTGTTTAGCCTGGCTGAAACCCAAATAGTTATATTCATCCCCTTCTTCCATAAAATCTATTCTGTTGCCTTCTGAGAATATAAAATGCTCACTTTTCCACATTTATTATTATTATTAATGTATGCCCAAAAGCATGGGGAAGAGAAGCCAATGTGGCTCTTGCCCTCCCCCCCACACACACACAAAAACGTGCTCCTAAGAAGCTACCCTCAGCAACTATCGGTCAACGATGTCTTTAATCCCTAACTCCCCCGAGCATTCCCTTGAGAGTGTTACCCCCGCAAATATGCGGAACCTAATATTAGTGAAACGGGGACACTGATCTTAACAGTAGTACACCGTTTCCCTGACTCCTTCGTCACAATTCTGACACAAATGACTAGACGTCCTAAATATTTTGTGTAAATGATTGGCTATCCAAGCGTGTCCAGTCAATACATCCACTAGACTCCTCAGTTGTATCCTACTCAGGGAGAGAAGATACTTCAAGTTCCCCTCCCCAATCTTATACTTTTTATAAATCTCTCAGTCTGGAGACAACCTACCGTGTCTCTCCAGTGCTTTCTGCAGCTCCCCATGCCTCCATTATTTTGACTTCTCTGATGCAAAATTACTAGATGATGGCTATTGCTGACTTGGGGGCACAAACCATAGTGAGAATCCCATTTTAGCCAACTCGCCAACTTATTGTCCTCTATACCAGCATGTCCTCCGGGTACCCAGAACAGCTCCACTCTGCTCCGTCGAATGAGGCCATTAAGTCTTCTCCAACATTCATCAAGTTAGAGCTCCAGGAAGGCTCATTCAAAGCCATTAGTGCAGCTTGACAAAAAGTAAATATCCTCACCTTTTTACCTTCTCCCTGCCACTCTTCCACCATACAGCAGCATTCAATGATACCAATTATCTCAGCCTGGAAAACAGTGGGCATACTCTTTAAAGCTACAGATCTTCTTTTGTTCAGCCCTTGTAGCCAAGCTCCGGTTTCAAACAGACCAGTTTCATTCTGCCTGTAGCCATCAAAGAAACAGCAAATAATCCTCCATTAGCCATTTGAGGGTGTTTTCCCCCATTTCTAATATTGATCTTATAACCTCTCTCGAATCCCCACTTCTTACTCGTCACATTAATTTTGGAGAGCAAAAATTGGTTTGGTTATATCAACTTGCCTTCAATATTAGTATGACCTTCTCTAAAAGTTCTTAGAAATCATTAAATTTTATAGTAAACGCGGAAAATAGTAAAAACTGAATTCCATCATTTATATCGGTTTCTATCTTTTAAATTTAATATAAAATTTAAAAAAATTTAAAACCTCTAAATCATTTTGAATAGAAGTTCCGAAATACTATAGTTCACATTAGAACTCGGAGGGTTCATTGTACTGTCCTGTATGTAATCTTAATTGTATAGGAGATTTCCGCTATTTCCGCCCAAACGCCCCAAATATAATGATATTTGACTCAGATATTTTGGTTATTCGCAGGTTCACACCTCACAATGTATTGAATTAATTAATAGAAAGGATTGTGTTAAGGAGATATACCATTGTAAACAGCTCATTATTAATGAGATAACTTTATAATTAATTTATATTTATATACAGTTATAATTAATTTTCTAATTTGCGGGGCGACGGTCTTATGCCAAAGTATGCTATTTAACCTAACAGTCTGTTATGTTTAATATTTTTAATTAGCTAAATAAACATTTATTGTTATTATTATTATATTACTGTTTGTTCCCTGCATATGAATTTATTTTATTTATTTATATTATTTCCTACAATCTGCGGCGCAAAAGCTCTATAGGTAACAAAGAAGTACAGTAAATATTCACAAAACTCTTAGAATGGAGAAATAACCCAGTGGTAACACTCCAACAACATACACTACATAGTCAATCTCATGCTAGGAAAACCCGGGAATGGCCTTTAGAAACGCCAGGCGGCACTGAAGAAGGCTCCTGCTGTCGTCAGAACCATCTCATCCCAAGTTTAGGAATGTAGTAATTCCCTTAAACAACTCTTCCGGCTCAATAAAGTTCGGCCGGGACATGTAGGTGGGATTAGGGGCCGAACCAACTGGCTGTACGAAATAGCCGACCAACTGGCTAGGAAGAAGGCGAACACACCGTTCAGTGGTCCAGAACCTGCAATAGGACAATGCGTGCTTCTCTTAGGGATTGACTCTGGAGAGAGCATGACAAAATCTGGAAATGAAGTCCAGTAGCTAAACACAGCAAGATAAAAAAGCCAAAGCTGTGTAAAAATAGAAACTAAAGTGACCCTTGTTTAAGTAAAAAAAAAAAAGATTGGCCTTTCCACGGGGCTCAGTTAGCTTTAAAAAATATCTACACAAAATGGGGATTCCAAAAGTCTATCTATTTGCGCTATAAGACCTTTGGAACATTGAGATCAGAAGAGAGACAAGCGGAAAAGAGAAGTGGTTGGGAAAGCTCTCAACCTCATGAAGAGGGGTGGCACAATAAGCCTCACATTGGCTGCAGTGCTTGAGGAATGGGACCCACCGCATGTTCTAATCCAATCTTATCTAATCACTTTCGTCTCAGTGAGAAGATCGCGGAAGATAGATGATACTAATGACTTGAGATGTGAATCTGTGTGGATTGGGAAGATGGAATTTCCAATAACGATTTTGAGCAACTTGGGAGTTGAAATGAACATTAATATCTGTAAGTACAGTTTGATTGGAGACATTAATCTTTTGTAGTCCAAGGGAAGTTTAGATCTTATTATCTAGAAATCTTTTAAGTAGTCAAAAACGTTTGTTGAGTTTTATTCTCTTATGTCGCGTATGAAGATTCCAGAGAAGTCTTTTGTCCATGTAAAGCTTAACATAGCGGACTGTGTTCACTGTTGCTGGAGGAATTCGGTTTTAGTTGTTTGGAATGTAAAGGTATTATACGACGAAGTGTAAAGGTTATGTTTTGGGTTTTAGTCTTGTTGAACGCGTATGTAAAACGATTTTTAGCGAACGGCCCCTATGGTGTGTGTGTGTGTGACTTATATTCGTAGGAAATCGTTGTTAGCCGCTTTCGACAAAAATCTTTTTCTATAAGTTGCACTTCCGGTTGACCGATTTCCCTCACATTTAGAATTCTAGTAATGCCTGTAATTTATATTCATATTATATACATAGGTGGTAAAAGCATACATTGTATAATGGAGTTGATGAGAAGAGAAATTAGGTTTGATTAATTAGACGAGATATGAAGACACTGTTATAATATACGAGCCATGTCCAGTAAGTAAGTGTACTGAATTTTTGTAGGTTACAAAAATTTTTATTTGAACAAAAAAATTACCTGGTTGCATTAGTACATATGTAAGCTATTTTTCGACATAGTCACCATTCCTCTCAATGCAGGTGGTGAACCGGGGTATTAATTTTTTGATGCCTTCCTCGAAGTAGTTTCCCGCCAACCCCTTCGTCCACTTCTCCACCTCCCCTTCACCTCCTCGTCGGTTGAAAACCTTTTTCCACCCATGTGCAGCTTCAGGGAGGTAAAGAGATAGTAATCTGAAGGTGCTAGGTCAGGGGAATGCGCGGGATGGTTCAGGACATCCCATTTAAACGAGGCAAGCAGTTCCTTCGTGGCGTTGGCCGTGTGCCAGGCAGACTCCCTTTGTCAGCATGCCTCTCCTTTTGTTCTGAATCGCCCTCCGCAATTTTTTTAGGGTCTCACAGTATCTTGCAGAGTTGATGGTCTCCCCTTGAGGCATATATTCAATTAAAATTATGCCTTGACAGTCCCAAAACACGGATGCCATGATTTTCTTGGCTGAAATTGTGGTTTTGAACTTTTTGGCGGAGGGTGAAGAGGTGTGACGCCACTGTTGAGACTGCCTTTTGGTTTCAGGTGTGTAGTGTGCAACCCAAGTTTCATCTCCAGTAATGATGGAGCGGAGAAATTCATCTCCATGGAGTTTGTAGCGTCTCAAAAACTCTTGCCCGACCTTGAATATTTCACACTTGGCGGGAGATTGGATTGACATTTCTCACGAAACGTATTGTCGCGTCGACAGTTCTCAACGTACTGACCTCGAACCGGTCTCGTTGCGGAGGGGAGGAATCAGGCTACCGACAGTGTAGCCAACATGTCGAAAACAAAATCCCTCCGGCGTGAGAGCCTCAGTACACTTACTTTCTGGACATGCCTCGTAGCTATAGTTTACACAAACTGCACTGGACTTGTAATGATTTTATAGAAAAAAAGGTGAGAGTAGAGATATGACACGATGCGATGTATGGTTGAATCTGATAGATAGATAGATATCCCTTTAGTTAGATTCTCACTGGCTTATATACAGGTGCTCCCACTCTAGCCTGCTTAAGTCAGAGAGTACCAGAGAGGGCCTGTTTCGTCTCTCTTAATTCTCTTAATTCTCTCTCTTGCCATTACAACTGTACTGAAGTAGAACTTTAGAGGAAAGCATAAAGCTACTGTTTCCTCAGAACCCTCAAAATATCAATTTTCCTAGTAAAACATTTGAAATAAAAGTAATTGATGTTTATGTACACATACATACATATACACACACACACACACACACACTGACCATTTGCTAAAAACATTTTTGTCGTACTTACGCGACCTTTCTAATTTAGAAGTATTTCAGGTCAAAACTGAATTCGAAAATTTCACATAACTGCAATAATTCCTCAACAATTTTGTCAATTCAAGTCCCCATAACTCTTATCCAATAGCATCATCCATTCTATATAAAATGCCCTATTTCCCTATTACAACAGTCTTTACTATAATATCAAGTTCACATAACGACATAGGCCAAAAACTGTTCGGAAAAAATTAATTTAATGATATACGAAAAATTCATATGTTACTATTTTTGCGTTATTATTCGTATGAGTGTTTTATACTAGATTTTGTCATTAGACCTCAAAAACATATATTTTCTTTAAAAACTCAAAATTTCCAAAATTTTAAACGAACATAATAGATCCTCTAACAAGCAGTAAGAGAATGTAATAACTAGTATGTGAAAATAAAATATTCAAATGTTCAATTATTTCATTTTATCTTAAATAATTCCGTTCAAATAAAATAATGGTACAGTAATGTTTAAGCCGCTTATTTTAGAGCGAGAGTCCGATAGGGAGATATAAGCACTCTGTTATGGACCAACTACATCCAAAGGGGACAACTTACAATATAAATAAAAGATTCAATATGAACACTGTCAAGCCCTTACAAATCCTTTGTGCTACCCTTTAGGGATGCCTACTTATCCTTTTTTAATTTCAATGCTTACATATCTATTCATTCTTTTGAATATATGTAATATTATTTTTATATTTATATATTCATTCTTTAATCCAACAGAATATATAATAAATTTCTCAGAAAACTATGTTTATGTACAATGTGATGAGAAATAAAAAATAAAATATACGGTCCTGCATGTCCTAGTTTGAATACATTTGAAGTAGTAATATTTCCAAAGACGAAACCAAGAAAATACTCTTAGTTATTATCTTTAAGTTTTTTCAGTTTTGATGAGAAATAAGGAACGTTTCGAAACCAACACAAAAAAAAATCTTCTGTAAAACACTCACATCTATACTCTTACTTTAAACTAATACAATTTAATCAAGAATTTTTGTTTTTAAATTACAATGTTGCAATGTTGGTATAAAATTAGAAGACTCTTATATCTGTATGGCTTTATGTCAAAACCAAGAAATCATGAGCAAATTTAAATTTAAACTAACTAGCAGGCCATTGATACCCCTCTAAAATCAATTTTTTTCAGAAAACAAATGTTTGAAAATAAAAGTGATACGCTTCTATATATGCAGCAAGCCCGCAAGGGGTATCTGTTGAATGCACATACTTGGGGAGTAGCGACCCCCACAGGTTACTACAGCTCAATACTCCATGTACTTCGTCAGAACAGTACACAATACAGTTTACAGACAAGGACAAACACAGTAAACAACTTAGGGTCTCCGTCCCTAGTTAATTGGCGCAAGCCAAGGGAAAAAGAAGGGATCAGAGACATTTTCCGTGGTAGCCTGCTTCATTTTGTGGTCATCGACCGGTTTCGGGCGTTCGCCCAACTTCAGGATGCGTTTTTCAGATAGTGTGACAACATAGACTTGCACAGAGCAAAGTTAGTCTACACACTCAGTGTAGTGTACACACTGTCTGAAAAACGCATCCTGAAGATGGGCGAACGCCCGAAACCGGTCGATGACCACAAAATGAAGCAGGCTACCACGGAAAATGTCTCTGATGCTTTCCAGCTCTGCGGAACCAACCACCACAAAAAAAAAAAAAAGGGATTAGCTCAGTGGTAACGCGCTGGACCAGCAACGCGGAGGTCTCGGGTACGTATCCAGCAAGCTGCCCTTAGATTTTCTGTTCTTAGGAGCCTCTACAACTCACTATGCGGTAATGGGCAGTGTTGTCTGTAGCTAGAGAACACTGCTCAGAGGCCGGCAGTGCACTGAGAGAAAGCTCCGGCGGGGGGGGGGCACAAGAGATCTTTTAGGTCGCAGTGAAATATTCCCCTACAACAATCTTCATTCTACCATCTATGCCAGTAAGCATTCCAAGTATAAAGGGAATCGTTGTAACCATTTTCGAGAAAATTCAAAAAAAAACAACTCAAAAACCTATTCTGTAAAATAGAACTCCCAATAAACCTGTTTTTATTCAAATTTAGTATCCTATGAATACTTCTAATGTGTATTAATTACATGTAGGTGGTAAAATTATATTATTATATTATTGAAGTGGTACTTTCCCCATTGAATCCCCAGAAAAATCAATTGTGCCGGGAAAACGTTTCAAATAAAAGTAGTGATAGGTTTTTTATGTGTAGTATACAAAGTCTAAATAAAATCTTTGAACTCGTTTTCGAGAAAATTACGAAAAACTGGATAAACCATTCACTCGTTGATGGATTTTGCCCGAAACCTTGGCAAATTGCTTTTTGCTTTTGGACCTTGGCAACCTTGCAACTTGGACTTTTGCTTTTTGTAATATTCTGTTACGCACATACACATATAGACCATCCGGAAATACGTATATATTTCCGGTGAAAACTCAATTTCGAAAATCAAGCACGATCCTAGGTGTAAGATAATGTAAAAGTGATAAATGGCTGTGTAGGTACTGTCCACCCACCATCTCTATATTTATGATGGAACAGATGAATAAAAGTTGAAATTTACAATGTAATTGTATTAATAGCATTTAGAGAAAATCGATATTTCATACCAGATTTTTTTGGCACCTAAATTTTCGAAATTGAAAAATAACGAATAAATAAAAAGCTGTTCTAAACGGTGTTTAGAAAAAAAAAAAAATTGTAATTTGACAATTTATAAATTATTTCAACAAAATAGCAATAATCAGAATAGTTCAGTAGATGAAAGGGGCAAAGGTGTCTGATTGCACTGGAGCGATGCAACTCCGACAACCGGTTATAATCCCCACTCCACAAATTCACCACAGCGTATCAAAACACCCGGCAAACCAGTTTTATGTGGGAGTTTGAAAAAGATAAAGTTGAAAAATCTGATTTCAACTTAAAAAAAAAAAAAAAAAAAAAAAAAAAAAAAAAAAAAAAAAAAAAAAAAAAAAAAAAAAAAAACATCTACAGCGATTGCAAAGCAAAGAGATTCCAAAATGTTGACACATCGTGACAAAATGTATATCGCCGCCATCGTTACCGCTTTTCTTTTCTTTTCAGTAATCGAGAAAATTTTGTTGTGAAACACTCCACACTCTTCCACTTATTCCATGCACAACTTATAGTTTTAATCAATAAATTTATTTCAAACTTGGAGTTTTTACTTTCTCTTATTCCGTGGTTACTGTGATCGCGTGAAAATTTTTCAAATTTGTTTGTTCACCGGAAATACACGTTTTGAGACCCTCTCCATGCGAAAAAAATGTTTTCAGGAAATGGTCTTGCGTGTGAGTGTGTGTGTGTTAGATTAGATTCTGTGAGGGTTGGACTTTGAAGTCCTGAGAAAGACTCTTGGGTGAAGCTTGCAGATGTCAGCTTCTGCTCTCCAAAGATATGAAACCTCAGCTATAAGCCCCTCACACCGCCACAGTACGTGCAGTGCTGTTTTTTTTCTTCTTCCTGACAAAACAATCCCGTGTCAGATCCTGGCGATGCATGTGCTTGTTAAGCCTACAGTAGCCAGTAAAATGGGCCACAGATATCTTTATGGCCGTACGGCCTTCTTTAAGTAATTCTGCAGTAATCCTAGGCGAGTAGCTATTAATAAAAGGTGTCTCTATGTTACCACAGACGGCTCCAGGATGAAAGAAGGAGTGGAATCCGGTGTTTACAGGGTCAATCGGAGGTGTGACAATCTCGGTAGCCTAGGCAAGCGAGCCACAGCCTTTCAGGCAGAGCTAGTTGCAATAATTACCTGTGCTACCGAGATAAAAAGACGAGGCGTACAAAACCTCAGAGTGGTCATTTACTAAGATAAGCCAGGCAACATTTGTATGTTTGTAAATAATGTATTGCAAATATGAAACTTTACATATCTATTTTGCACATTTTAAATTATATTTATATCACAGAATATAAGAGTTGGGATCAATGTTTGATTGTCTGCCAGAGGTTATATTGTTATGATGTTTAGTGGAGGTTACTTACATATGTTTTTAGGTTATTATCAACAAGGGCAAGATAATATTGTGCTTATAAGTTAGTATATTACTCGTATATTTGTATCTAATTTTTTGGTATGTGTATATAAATTTTTTGTATAAAATTTTGTTGTATTTTCTTTTCATACTGAAGTATCTCTCCAGGATGAGAATCTATGTATGGACCCTAAGAATAGGGAGATATGCATCTTTTTAGATAGCCAGGCGGCACAGAACTCTCTTGGGGCCGTCAGAATCACCTCTTCGCTGTCGGACTTCCTGGAGCTGCTTTCCCGGCACAACATAATGTGGCTGATATGGGTGTCGGGACATAAAGGGATAGAAGGCAATGAGGTAGCCGACTAACTGGCCAGGAATGAAACGAACAATCCATTCTGTGGGCCGGAACCTGTCCTGGGGTTAGCCAAATGGACGTGAGGGCGTTTCTGAGGGAATGGGTTCAGATGGAACACAGCCGGTACTGGAGGCCTAAGCATTATGGCACACAGCAAGGTGGTGATGCCAAGACTGTACAAGAGAATTCCCAAAAAGACTCTTCCCTAGGTCTAGGCAGGAATCAGATTTGTCTGATAGCAAGCCTGTTCACATGGCATGGTAGTTTCAAAAAAATCTACAAACATCTACAAGGTGGAGTTAATTTAACTCGGAGCCCTTGTGCAAACTAAGTCAGGAAGAGAGGAGGAGACAGCCTCTCACCTGCTGTTCGACTGCGTTGCAATCGGGAGATTGCGGTAAGAGATCTTTGGCGCGCTGAGACTGGAGGAGATCATTTTGCAAGAAGAACTAGTGGGGAAAGCCCTTGACCTAATAAAGAGGGAAGATTTCCTCTACTAGACACAAGGGGGATGGCACAATAAGCTTCAAATAATTGGCTGCGGTGTCTTGATTGGAGTCCCCACCCTCCCACAATGGTCCAATCTAATCTAATCCCTCCAGCATGAGCATTTATTAAACCTACTTGTTCCATCATTGATATTACATGTAATATAAGATTATATTTAGTTTAACATATAAATTTGAAAGAAGAAAGAAATGTTGATGGATTTTCCCGAAATTTTTGCGTCTGATGCTGTTCTTGATTTTTTGAGAGATTCTGTTAACACAGAGCACACACACAGACCATTCGCTAAAAAACAATTTTTGCGTATTCAGGGGATTCCAAAACATGTATTTCCGGTGATAATTCAAATGGGAAAATTTGGCATGACCGCAATGCTTCCTCTTACTAGAAGTAATAGAAAGTAAAAATGTGTTATGATTAAATGAAAGCATTTGAGATGTAGGACCTCCACAGCTTGCTTAACTACTAAAAACTACAGTAATAAAACAAAGGGGAAAAAAACAAACGGTTTAAAAAAATCAATTAGTGAAAGATATTAACTGTAGGTCCAGATGTGAACACTACACCCCAGGACAGGTTCATTCTAATATGATTTGACTGTTACCCCCCCCCCAATAAACGATCTTGAGAATTAATTTCTTAAACAACTGTTTTTCTAGTCACGAGAAGAGTTGTAGGGTACGTTTGTAAGAATTCAATTATCGTTTAAATTGGTGAGGTAAAAGTCTGTATTCGGTAATTTAAAGTTTTATATTAGTAATGTCAACTGTTTATTTTCTAAGCTCTTACTTTGATGAAATTATTGCTCCTTTAGGCATAAATTACTGAAAAATTTTTATTAACATTAATATTCGATTCTAAAATACAATTACAAAAAAAAAAACTGTCGCTTATAACGAAGTTTATTTAGCAAAAGGTTGTCTAGTGTCTTTATCCTACCAACCACTATCAGAGGTTTTATAGTCTTAATTGCTTTAAATATACCATTAGACGTAAAAGTAATTAAAAACTCAGATGGTGGATTATACTATACACATTACACAAAATCTATTTATTTCTGGCAGAATTCTTAAATTTCTATCTCACCAATCTTACATACACAAAATTAACTGCGCTAAGAAACATCACACATAGAACATTACAATTTGTCTGACATGAAGTTTCACAAAGAAAAACAAAATTTGGTGTGAAACACTCACATAACTTTCTCTTACTCCAGCTTTCAAAATTGTACTTGACAAATTTTATAGTTAGCGGGTGCCAAATTTGTTGGAGTTCGTCGAAAACTCAAAAAATGTTCAGTAAAAGCGCACTTCCGGTTAACTAATTTTCTTGGAACTCGAAATTTTGGTCATCAATTTATTTCTAAGTAATTCTGTTTGGATGATAGAATTGTATAATCAACTATGATACCACTTTAGAGAAAAACATAATCCCACCCCTCCCCTAAAAGTGCAGTTAAATGAATTTTCCCAGAGAAATGTTTTAAATAAAAGTTGTAATGTATAGTTTATATACGAAGTTTCAAGAAAATCGTTGGAGCCGTTTTCGAGAAAATACCAGAAAACTGAAAAATATATTTCAGGAAAAACGCACTTCCGGTGATGTGATCTGTTCAAACTCGGAATTTCAACAACACATTGAATTCTAATTAATATTATTTATATGATAGAATTGTACACTAAACTGATATATCATTGTAAAAGAAAACCTAACCTCACCCCTCCACCAAAAGTGCGCTTAAATGAATTTTTCCAGAGAAATGTTTTAAATAACAGTTGTACAACGTTGTATGTGTAGTTGATACACAAAGATTGAAGAAAATCGTTGGAGCCATTTTTCTGAGAAAATCGCAAGAAAGTAAGAAAACCATTAAGTAAAGTGGTATTTCCGGTTAAGGAATTTTGCTCGCTGACCTACTGTTGGATCCCATAGTGATACCCAAATGGAATATCAAGTTTGAACTTTCTACGATTTTTCGTTTTTGAGCTATGATGTTCACATTCATACACACACACACACACACACACAAACACCATTTTCTAGTAACCACTTTTTTTTTTTTTAATTGAACTGATTCAGGGAGGGCCAAATGGTTTGAGGGAGTATTGTTACTCACATAGGGCGAAACTTCCCTATGTTTCTTGAGACGGATATTCCTTTGCGGAACCTCATTCCTGCCCATTCAGCGCGTTATCTTCGCTCGCTCTGGAAACATCTGCGCTCCACTTTTGTGGAAGCGTGGGTGGCTAAGCTGGAGGGAGAACGCAGAGAGTAGCCTTCGGGCTATTTGGGAACTTAGTACTCCCACGTAGCTTAGCTACAATTACAGACTAACAAGTGCAGTGGTTCCCCCGTCAGGTGTGAGTTAGTGGAAACTTTTCTGGCCTCTGTTTGGGTCGCCATAATCTATGTGCGGCTTGAATCTCTTGCAGCGAATTCTTTTGCTGAGGAGCCTCCGTAGGGGTTCATGCTGCATCACTTACACCTAAACGCCGTAACATTGTACACCTACATAATTACATTCTTACACGCCAGTGGCACGTCCTGGTGCCACCTACATGTTTGCCATATGTAGATACCTGTGCCGCGGGGAAAGGAAGTCCTGGTGGTTGAGAACGGAGGTTTCGCTAGAGGCAAGTCTCCCAGCTTGCCTTGCAGTCCAACACTCCACTTGGTTCCGGACTCCGCTAAACAGGCGGCCAGAGTCTAACCTAGCTCTGGTCCATCGGCTAGCGTAAAATACGCATGGGTGAGCTCCTGGGTATTGTGGGCCTTGGCTCACAATCCCCGGGCGCTATATCTCTGGGGTAGCTCTGGCGCTTCTTTATAGCGTCCCAATTTGTGAGGCTCCGTGGAGGGTGGAGAGCTCCGGAGATGAATTTTTCTAACTTCATTTATGGATATAAATAAAGTAGAGTCGTCAGCCGAGGGCCCCTTATAGGAGGGGGTCACCGGTGGTGGGGGAAACTCCTCTGTGCATCCAGGGTTGGGCGACCAGGGCTCGGATGCACTAGGGGGGAAACTGGACAGCATTTCCAGGAGCATGGAAAACCTGCTTCTGGAGGAGAGCGCGCCAATAGTCGCTGCGGAGGACTCGTCCACCTGCGGAGATGAATGGCACGTGGTCAAAGGAAAGAAGCAAGGCAATTCTGCGTCGGCCACGGCTGTTGCGAATTCCTCTGCGAAGGAAAAGGAATTTAAGTCAACTTCTGGTAAGGTGTCTAAGGAAACTGAGCAGAAGAAGAAACTTAGTGGAAGATACAGGCAAAGGCGTGCGAAGAGGATGAGATCTACTCAACCTACTCCTGCACCAGCCGAGGATATACCTATTGGGGCTCAAAAAAGATCTAGAACCCCGGGGGACACGCCGCCTGGAATCCAGCCGGCAGGTAAGAAGCCTAAGATAACGGAAGCGGAGAGAAAGCTGTTTCTGGCAATAACCAGCAGCGATCCCTCCGAGCCTCTCTCTGATGATGACGCTTCTGTCATTAGAAGGGAGATGCTCGCCATCGTTAGGAAAACTATACAGGAACAGTCATGCAGGCTGAAATTTATTCAGTCGGGCATGGTCTCTGAGGGCTGGTTTCTTCTGGCCTGCTTTGATCAGGACACATTTGACTTGGTTTTAGAGAATGTTAAGCCTAGTTGGGAGGGAAGGCACTTCAAGCTTATGAAGGCGTCTGAGGTCCCTACTATGGCTAGGATCTCTATGTTTATTCCAGAGGGCAAGCATACCAGTGAACAAGTGCTGAAAGGTCTTGCCTTCCAAAATAATTTGGACGTAAGCCGATGGAGGAACGTGTATCGACAACAAGTCGAGAAAGGAGTATCCTTGGCTTACAGGATTGATGATGCTTCTGTCCAGGCGTTGAGGAAGGTCGATTTTCGTCTTTTCTTCGAGATGGGCAGGCTCTTCATCAGGTTGAAGAAGGAAGATGAGGATGCTCCTACTACTTCTTCTGAGGCAATGGAGCAGGTAGGCCTGACCAAGATGTCAGCAAGTAAGGTAGGTGGTTTTTTCCCCTTCACCTACCCGCTTCCTACCGGGTACTATCAGGATCTAACTCTTCCAATGTTGACTTGTGAATATGGCAGTTGACAGGGTAGAGATGGTACAAATTAACTTGCAACATAGCAAAGATGCAACGGCTAATTTATGCCGTTGTATTGCTAAGTTGCATACATATTTTATTCTAATACAAGAACCTTATGCCTTTAAAGGTTTGGTTCGAGGATTGAGTGTGGTTGATGGCAGACTGTTCGTGGCGGATGGCGGGGACATTCCTAGGGCATGTATTCTTGCCAGTCGGAGTGTCGACGCTGTCCTGCTTCGACAGTTCTGCTCTCGGGACTTGGTGGCGGTGAGGGTTTGGCTGGGGGTTGGTGGGCGTCGTCGCGACGTAGTTGTGGCTTCGGCTTACTTCCCCTATGATGGCCCCTCTCCTCCTCCTCAGGAGTTCATGGGTTTGGTTCGGTATTCGGAGACCAATGACATACCTATTATAATAGGATGTGACGCGAATGCACATCATGTTGTCTGGGGCAGCAGCGACATCAATGGTAGGGGTCGCGCTCTCATGGATTTCCTGGTGGGCACGCGATTAGAGGTCCTGAATAGGGGTACTGAACCCACTTTTGTTACTAGGATTAGAAGACAGGTTATTGATATTTCCCTTGCTTCTAGCAATTTTAGTGGTCTGATTAAGGATTGGAGGGTGAGTCCTGAGGCTTCCATCTCCGATCACAGGATGATTAGGTTTAGTCTGGGGATTGATCCAATTACCCTGGCTAGTTTAGGAATCCCAGGAGGGCGGATTGGGGTTTATATTCTAGAATTATTGAAGATAAACTGACTATCCAATCAGAAGCCCCCGATGGTATAGAGGAATTGGAAAGGGAGGCTGGTATTCTTCATGAACACATTAGATCCTCATTTGAGGAGTCCTGTCCTCCCAAGGTGGGTAAGGGTAGTAAGAACCCCTGGTGGTCCTCTTCGTTGGAAAAACTAAGGAGACAGGTAAGGGGCTCATACAGGAAGGCTGTCTGGCTGATTCTTCGGAATCATGGGGTAGTTATAACAGTATTAAAAGAGCATATAAATATGCTCTGAGGAGAGCCAAGAGAAATTCCTGGAGATCCTTTTGTGAGGATATAAATT
>JAAEAF010014814.1:0-127489 GCA_011037195.1 Triatoma infestans | reverse complement strand
CCTGTTTAATTGTATAACAGGCTTTCATTGCCACAGTTTTCACCTCTACAAAGAGCGGTGGGATTCCCAAATTTCCTCGTAACTAATAATTTTGACTATATGTTTATTTGTCTTTAATGGCAGAATAAAAATTTAAACGAAATAAAAATTAGCTTTTTTAAGGAAAGCACAACCTCAAATTCACCCTTAAATGAATTTAATCAGAATAAAGTTTCAAACCGAAGTAATCATCACTGTGTGCATGGAGAAAATCGCTGATAACTGTTATAAAGCAGCACTTTCGGTCAGACGATTTTTTTTTTAAGCTCTAAATTTTGGCAAACTGTTTAATCTTAATTATTATTATGTAGGTGAGAGAATCGTGTAAAAAGCTTAAATTGCACTTTAGAGGCAAACATAACATCCCCCCCCTAAAAAATCCTGAAAGTACTTTTCTGGAAAAAAAATGTTTCAAATGAAAGTTATAGCACTTTGTATGTGTACTTCAAGAAAAATCGTTTGAACTGTTTTCAAGAAAATCACAAAAACCTCAAAATTTTACTCAGAATAGTGGATCTTCCGGTTGTCCGGATTTAGACCGAAACCTTATTGTCCGGGTCCTTTGGTCGAACTTAAATGTAATATTAAGTTTGAAATTATCAAGTTTTCCACTTTTGAGTTATGCTCACCCCACACACACAGACCTGCAGATCATTTTTCTCAACATCACTTTTTCGGATTCAAGGAGACTTTGAAACATCAATATCCGGTGAAAACTCAAAACTTGGAAAATATTAACAGTTACCATTCGAAAAAATTTTTCTTTTTTTTTCTACAAATAATTTATTCAATTCCTCGTGTTTAATAAAACAAGATAAATGTAAATATTCAAGAGAGATTTAGTGGGCGCAATTTTACCATGTCTTTCACCGGAAGAACATAGTTATTAGATTCGCATTTCTGTCCAGGCTTAAGTTTCACCATGAATAATGATAATAGTGTGAATGATGTTAAAATGGAATATATTACTGCACTGCACTATTAACAAATTTATAGATGGCTTTTTGCTGAATAAGGAATGTAAAGAGTTGCCGAGAACCGGCCATTTTGTAGAGTCTGGGAGACAGAGGAGGAAACACCCAATCCATCTTATGACTGATTGCTTGGGTTGTGAGGAAATTAGGTTCAGGACCTTTGGTCGGAATAGGATGTCTGTGGAAGAGCTTAGGCTATTTCCGCTTAAGGTTACTGTCCGATTTATTTGGACTGAGGAGAATCTTAGATGGATTAGATGCGGGTCTGAATTTTGTTCTAGACACGGTTTGTTGTTGTTTTTCTTGGGGTAGCTATATGGGCCCAGTGAGGCTTTGGATAGCGTATGGTTTCTCACCCCACAGACAAATAATAATAATAATGCCGAGAACCGAGCGGTAAAGTAGCGTTGGCGGCGATATCTTGGTATTTAACTACTTTAAATCTTGGACTTTCTAAAGCTAGTCTAAGAAATCTATCTTTATCTATCTTTCTATTTTATTTATTTACTGGTGTGGCCTTAACCATCTATAGGGGCGTGATAGAGAATGTAGCGACGTACACAGCTGCCTGATGGGCTGACAAGCTGGGCATGCAGTCGTATAGTAGCACTCTATTACGAATGCAAAAGCCATTTTGTGATCGGTAACAAGGTCCTATGCGGCATACTCCACGGTCTCCTTACCGGTGGTCGCTGGTGGGTTGCCGCTTGATCTCCTTGCAGAGATGAGGATCCCTTACCCATAAGTATAAGAAAGGGGGTATGATTGCCCTTAATGGTAAGGAGCTGTCCAGTCGGACGCCTTGCAAAGAAAAAGATCCGAGAGCACGAGAATGGGAAATGGCAAAGACGCTGGGATGAAGCAGAGAGAGGGAGAACTACATATGAGTTTTTCCCGAATCTGCATCACAGGCTGTTGATTCAATGGCTGGAACTGACTCAAACCGTAACGGAATATTTCACGGGTCATGGGAAGTTCAATTCTAAGCTCCATGAGTTGGGATTGAAAGATTCCCTGAATTGCGAATGCGGTGAACGCAACACGGTACATCACGTTCTCTTCCGGTGTCCTCTCCTTGACGAGGCAAGAATCCATATGAAATTCAAGCTGAAAAGAAGGGGAGAAAACTGGCTGGGAGATTGTAAAGAACTGACAAAACGTGCCAAAACCTTTGAAGACTTTGTTGAGTGTGCTCGCGAAGTAGCGGCAATGCGAAGGACTAGAGGGATATGTAGAGGTCCGCCTCCCCGTGGCAGGGACGGAAACTTGTCTACATAGTAGGCCCATAAGTGACCATGCGCACCGGTTCAGTGCACTGCCAGCCTCCGAGCAGTGTTCTCTAGCTACTGACAACACTGTCCATCACTGGACAAAGAGCTGTAGAGGCTCATAATCTGGGAATCATGCGGTAACATCCAGAATTTTATACAGAAGTAGTAAAAATAAATGTCATTTAATATTTTACAAAATATAATGACATGTCACCAGGCCGTAGAAGCTCCCAGGAAGAGAAAATCCAATAGCTGGACTCAAACCCGGTAGCTCCGGTAATCCCTCTTCTAATGTAGATCCTTCAAGTTGAAAAAATAATTAAAAAAAAAAAAATACTTCCAAAAAACTAAAACTTCTAATAACTGCAAGAATATAAACCATGCAAAATTATATTTTTTATTAAAAAGAAATCGACTCAGCAAAATATCGCTAATAACTTCGATTCATTCCACAGATAAGGCTAAAAGACAGGGAAAAAAGGGTGGGACAAAATAATCCTTTGTCTCTACATTTTTTGTCTGAAGTGAAAGCCTTATCTGTGGAATGAATTACTAGAAAACAAAAAATAAAAAAGAAAGAAGTCAATATATGTTAATAAGGTAGAATCTATAGGCGGAGACAGTTTCTTATCCGGACAATTGGTCTCCCTTTAGATAAAGAAAGTGGGTTAATTTGACAGGAATCTGTAACAAAATCAAAACAGAACTTTATGTTTCAAGATAAAATTACAATGATTATGTCATTTCCGTTTTTGTAAACAAATCAATAATGATATTTATTATTATTATTATTATTTTCTTTTTTATCTACTTTCAGTTTCGTGAAATACTTTATATAAGATAAATAAATGAAAAACTTAAGATATTTTTGGTTAAAAATAGTCTTGATATATTTTCTAATAAAAATAAATAAAGATGTATTCAACTTACATATCTAAGTCACAGTTTCTTTTGAATTCATGTAGATCTCCCAGTTTTTTATTAGTTTCTCGGTTGGTTTTATGCATTTACACACCAACAACAAGAAACAGGGCAATGTAATCCACGCTACCACGGAAATTTAAGTTGAAATATAACAAGCGCTCCTTATCTTAATAGCAGTCCTCATCGGGTTGATTACGCGACTGTGTTTTGTTATAAACTCCTGTTTCGCTGAAGCCTAAACTAGGGTGAAGAAAAATAACAAACCACTGATGTGGTCCCAACCCGAAGACCTAAGTGTTTTACTGACAATGTTCGCGGAAGCCTGAAAGATTATATTATTCCTCATGCTTCGATCACAACCTAATGGTTTTGTTAAAATGCACCTTTATGATGATCTTTTAGGTTTCCGCGAAAAGATTACGAAAAACACACGAGTTTCCGGTATAAGACAGCGACAATGGTTTGCTAGAAACCGACCGTTACGTATTCCTGGGCTCTAAAGTGTGTTTTTTAAAAAGATGCAACGGAATACGTAACTTCGGTTCGATAGGAAATCAATAGATCTCCCCCACCATCAGGCAAGCGGTTAACAATTACTTATAAATCTCGCCACATAGAGCGCTCTCATACTTAATTATTTATAAATCTCGCCACATAGAGCACACTTTAACGTGAAATACGAGACAGACGCTAGTACGGGCAAGTACGAGGCTATCAACCACAAAGACGCCTTTTTGTCTAATCACTACTTTATAACTTTCTTATCTTGCAGTTCATTTCTTTGTGTAATATTGAAGTTGTGTATCAAGATTATTATTTAAGTGTTTTACTTACACATCCCAGTGGTGTATTTTCTACTCGCAGCATCATAATTCTTTCTTGTGCTGCATAAAATTACAGCCTCATGTTCATGATACTTCAAGCATTCTGGTGATCATTTAATTCATGATTTAAAGCCAATCAAGGGCCCTTACAGCTGTGCTGCTTCCAAGTTTAACTGAATTCAACTAGCGTCAACCTTAGCAGATAATGCAAGTGGCTTTATACTAACTTCATTCAACTATTTGTGAGTGTAGGGGTAGTGAACCCCCACCACTCATCCACACTAGCGAGTGAACCCCCACCACGCATCAGAGAGAAAGAGCCCCTCTCGAGAGAGAGGAGAGGAGAGGCCAGTTGATATATATACGAGAGACAGAGTCAAAAAGAGATATTCTGTTCACAGTCTCACACTGGAATTGTACACATCGTTTAGCCACGTCAGTCTGTCTGTTCAGTTCT
Organism: Triatoma infestans; assembly: GCA_011037195.1. NCBI lineage: Eukaryota > Metazoa > Arthropoda > Insecta > Hemiptera > Reduviidae > Triatoma > Triatoma infestans. The sequence continues at coordinate 123,000 of JAAEAF010014814.1, read as the reverse complement.
TGTAGTGTAAAGTATACAGTCCTTGGCAGTCAGTCATATACATATATATCAATTATATATCTTATACCGATATTAAGGTGTTATTTATCCATCAACATCTACAACCAACATCTCCTCCAACAACCATTACAGTGAGTAAGATAATTCTCCTTTCCTTCCTTTCCTGTATATCTTTTACTCACTATTTACCTTTGTTATTATAAGCTGGCAGATGCCATTTGTGCAATAGTTGAACTCGCTCTGAAGGTATTCTATCGTATTATTTTTTTTATCAGTGCCTTCAGCATCAGCTTAACATTTGTATGTATTATTAACCGTTTCACTATAATTCAAGATAGGTGTCTCTTCACTGCCTGCTCAACTCTACGCCCCCCGGTGGGATGTACTCTCTGCACCACAGTGAACAAGTTCCGATTTACGAAAGTGTGAGAGGCTGTAAGATTTATAGGCAAGTATACACTCTTGAACATTTCTTATTCGGCCTCAGTAACTAATATTTCAAGTACTTTTCTATCTTGTTTATATATTGTATATATATTATTAAATATTATATTACATAATATATATATTATTATTTAATATTGTATATATATTTTCAAGCTCAATTTGAGAGTTCATCAGTTCTTCCACTAGCATTATTATACTGCATAGTTACTCGTTTGCCAACAGATTCTCAGGTTCTACAATCTACCTAATTGTAGTGGTCCTCCGAGTGATGTGAAAGCATCTTCCAACCAGCCACCTCATTGGACAGCTCTGGAAGGGATTATTTGACCTTCAGACTATCGGTGCGATTCCCAGGGCTTACCCGCTAGCCAATGTACGTTTTCAAGCCCGGTTGTGAGGCAAAAGGACTGGAGAAGCAATTAGTTCTTCAATAAATTTATTGTTCTACCAGGATTGGTTGTTTTTCTGTCTTTTGTTGCTACACTATCCCAATTTTCTACTTATTTCAGCAAGACCTGCCTATGGTCTCCTAGCGGAGTTCCTGCAGAGTTCTACTTCCCCGGAGACCAGTTAATGGTACGGATGACTTACTTTACTAGGCTTGCAAATACGTAACACCGACGTTTCACCTATATTGCAATGAGCTCTTCAGGGTCGTTATATCTTGAAAGCTAATGGAGCAATGAACGTTGATAGAAAAGATGGTTGGCCACTTCCTCCGCCATCTTGGCTATAGGTGGGATAGCTGGGGCTTATTATTTTCTTTCTTGCCCAGGTTGGCTGGCGGTTGACGAGGCTTGAGTCTTCCATCTCACTGCCCTCCTACCAAAGTTTTAAGTTCTTTTTCAGAAAGATGAAATTTGTCTTAACAAAGACGTTGGACTCCGTTTAAGCAGTACATGGCTATCCTGCTTAGGGAAAGAAGAAAAAAAGCAAAGGAAAAAACGTTTAATGGTTTTCCGGAGCAGAACAAGGTTAAATCTTTGGCAGGAGAGCAGTGACATGGGAGAATCAGACCTTGTCACCCGTCAACCAACCGTGGGTAAGAAAGAAAAAAATTAAGCCCCGCCCACCACCGACAGTCAAAATGGCATAGGAAGTGCCCTTATTTTATCCAGATTTATTGCTCCATCAGCTTTCAAAGGTTAACAACCTGAAAAAGCTCATTGCAATATGAGCGAAACGTCGGTTTCAACCCGGAAACTCACCTTATATGATGTAATGAATTTTCGGTAATTTTTTAAGGGTATTGTGTTTAATGTTGCCAGAGAGAAGCTTGAAAAATTTAAAATGTATGGTTTTATAGAGACATAAACACCGAATCTTTGAGAGGGGGAAGTATTAATAACTGAATAAATTTTGTTGCAATTTACTGAATTTTATTCCGGAAGAGGCATGTGCCCATTAATGTTAATACTGAGTTTTTGTTTGTATTAATGAGTTTGAAGTTAATGGAAATTATGTCGCTACCTAATTTCTATTATACGTGTAAACTCATTGCAATTTGTGTATGTTCTCTCATTATACAGTGTTCAGCATTTATTTCTCTAAAATCCAATTCTCTCTCCTTCTCATATCCATTATATTGATTAAATGTACTTTTTGATTTATTAAAATCACTTTCATAATAAGTGCAGAAAAACACTTTCTCTTGTTATTTAGTTTTTCAACTGTAAGAGAAAGTAGAAAGAATTGAAAGTAAAATTTGAGATTGCTCAAAATGTCTTTGGAGATGAAGATAAAATGAAAACAAACAAAGGGAACACTTCTGTCCAATAAAATAGAAGATGAAAGGTGATAGAAATAATCTGATTTATCTTTGATACTATTGGTGAAAGATCCTGGAAATAGTTAATAGAAAATAGTACGGTAAACTAAAATCGACACAACTACACTATATAAATAAGAACTAGCACGTATCTAAAATAATATCTTGTTACATTATGATAGGTTATGTTGTATATATTCACTGAAATGTTGTGCTCTTCCTCGGTATTCACTATATTGTTGTGTATGTATGTATATATAAAACAATCTTCACAGATCTGCAGTTGTTTGTTATTTTCCTCTGACACTCACACTTTTCAAGGGACGATTAATTCTTTAGGCGTTTATATTAATTTATGGAACTTGAAAATTAATTTAGAAAAGTCAAAAATTATAATATTCAGAAGGTGGTAAATTGTATAAAAATGAAATTGATATATGAATGGAACAAAACTGAATACTGTGAATGAATATAAATATTTAGGTGTTTATGGTTACCTTCGTACATTCCAGAAGCACAATAAAGAGAAATTGTCCAAAGCTAAATTAGGTCTTAACATTATTTTAATGTTCATAATAATCAAACAAGAATTAAGATGCTAAAAATGACTTGTAATTCAATTTTAATTTTTATTTTAGACTTTAAAGAAATCAGTATTTATTCATTTTGAAAAGTTGCACTAATAAGTACTGGTCAATAATGTATTGGTTATTAAACCGATAACAAGGGTTGGGAAGACGGCATCATATTGATTCTGTAATGTGATAACAAGAAGGAGTGATAACAAGAAGGAAAATATATAATTTTTAATTATAAAAGTTATAACTAGTGGTGCCAGCCAGACGCTATTATTCAGGTCAAGAGCCGCGGTCCAGTGCACGGTCAAAGGGACCGCCAAGGACAGGAACCGCCAAAGTCACACTGCTTTCAAAAGGGTCATTATACAGAAGCCGCCTGGCCAATATACAAAAGTCAACAAATCACTCAAAATACCGACCACCTGGCTACAGTCCTTTGATAATTACTATCACCTGTTGCCACACCTGTTCGCCGACCTATTCAAGACCTAGGGACAACACACGGGAATAAACAAACACTCAAAATACCGACCACCTGGCTACAGTCTTTTGATAACCGCCAACACCTGTTGCCAGACCTATTCAAGACCTAGGGTCAACACACGGCAAGAGATGTTTTAGTGTGACCCGTAATTACAGACTTGTCAATTTGTGAGTGATGGCAATATAACGTCTCTTAACAGGAATTGGGGAGGATTATTCTTCAGTATTTTATCAGCGTAACATCAAGATCCTACTAGTGACATAATTCATACATCGGAGCGCGTCCCTATCTAAGTATTTAAACATATATTTATTTATCATCATTATAGTTGTGCATTCTAGTTACAATTTAAATCATTTTAAATTAATTGTAGTTTATCTTTTCAAACGTTTAAATTATTGTTAAAATATACATATATATCTATTTTCGTAAATTAGTAGTTCATATTCCGAGTAACAACTATCTAAAAATCTCTAACTAACTTCCAACTATTCATCGCATCATAACCCTCACCAAGACATCTGAACCCATTACAATTCTAAGGATAAATTAATGTAATCTATTCAAAAACTGATAAAATTTCAATGAGACTTGCTCCGCTGTAGCTACTTCTTAGCTCTAAAAGTAAGTAATATTTTCGGGTAGAATTTGTAAAATAGAATTTTTGGAAATGATAATTTCCTATAATAATAATTTGACGTTCCCATGAAGACGAAAATAATTTTAAGTGGATTCTGTGTGTGTGTGTGTGTGTGTGTGTGTGTGTGTATCTGTTCCCTGGCGAAAGTACATTAACGCCAGTGTGTTTTTTATGTATACGCTCCACAAAATATATTATATCCAAGCCCTTATTTTAAATAATTACATTAGTGATTTATACAAAATTAATTTAGTATCAAATTTTGGTGACAAATAAAGAACTACACGACATAGTACTAAACAAATAATTAATTGAATTTTTGTTCATAAAAAAAATCTGGTGTGAAACAGTTACATGCCTTTTCCTTACTGCAGTTTACTTAATCGTTTAATTAATTGAAAACAGCACTTTAGAGGAAAACATAACCCTACCGCTGCCCCTCAAAAATTCTCTTCTTCTTCTTAATCTAAATCTCTTCTACTTCACGGTGTAGAGATTGCCATCAGTTGTACCTTCCAACTATTCCTGTCCTTAGTCAATTGGTCCACTCCAGTCTCCTTGCTGTAAAATCTTTGACCACATCTTCCCAGGTGCTTCGCGGTCTTCCTCGATCACGCTGTCCCTACAATTTCGCCTCATAGCATGTCCTGGCCACTCTCCCTACATCCATCCTCATCAAATGCCCACCTCATCTTAGCCTGTTTTCTCTTAGTACTTCCTCCACAGATTTGACATCTAGGTTTGATCTTATCGTAGTGTTCCTTACTCGGTCCCTACGCATATTACCCTCAATCTTTCTAAGAAAGCGCATTTTCACTGCTTGGATTTGGCTACGATGTTTTGACGTGCGAGCCCATGATTCACTGCCGAATGTTAAGACTGGGAGGTATGTATTTTTAAAGATTGTTACCTTAGTGCTTTTACTAATTTCTTTTTTGTTTATCCTCTTTTTAAGGCATTAAACAATCTTTCTGCCGAAGAGATCCTATTATTTATTTCTTTATGAATTCGGCCTTCTTAATTTATATAACTCCCAGATATTTGAAATTTTCAACTTGCTGTAGGACTTGCCGAGAAAACCATAACGTTCAATGGCTGATACCTTTTCCTGCCAGTCTCCATCGTCTTCGTCTTCATTGTACTGATAGACATATTAATTTTTCTCAGCTTTTCCTGGAGAATGTTCAAATTATATTGCAGGTTATCAGCATTGTTCGCAATCATCGTCGGCGAAATCTAGGAGTTCAAGCGAATGGGTGCCATTCTAAAGAAACCCACCTCAAGCTTACGCATTCTAACGTGAGACCTCTCAAGTACTTCATCTAGGGCAACTATGAACAGTAGCGGACTGAGGCTACAGCCTTGACGGATTCCCGAGAGCTGGTATTGGCTGTTCGAACATAGTTCCTCGTCCTTATATACAGACTGTCTTTGGCTCTCCATAATCCTTCGTTCACTCCTTTCTTAATCAGAGAGTTGATAATGTCCGGTCTGCTGATGCGGTCAAATGCTTTTTCTAGGGACACAAAGCACAAATTCACGCGCTTACTTTTTTCTATCACCTTCTCGCTTATCTGGCGCAAAATAAATATGCAGTTTATTTAGTTGTATAATTAATTGAAATAGCCCTTTGGAGGAAAACATAACTTACCTCTGCCCCCAAAAAATCTCCTCAAATGAATTTGTCCTGGAAAAATGTTACAAATAAAACTTATAGTAATTTATACTATTGTAGTTGATATAAAATACTTAAAGAAAATCGCGAAAAAGTGAATAATCTATTCAATAAAGTGGTATTAGCTCGGCAACTTATTGGTGACAACTGAACATTTGTTAAGCTTCGCCCATTACCAAAACTTTCTAGGTGCCGTGACATAATTTAACTCCGCTCACAGTTTTCAGAACTAAGAAAGCCTAAACTATACTTCTGGTTGAGAAATTTTGACAGATAACTTCTTATCGGATCACATGTTGTTAACCCAAACGAAATGTCATGTTTGAACTTTCTGCAATTTTTTTTTTTTGAGCTATGGCGTTCACATACGCACACAACACACACGCACACGCACAACATTTTCCAGAAAGCACTTTTTCATACTTAGAGGACTTCAAAATGTGTACTTTTGGTGAAAACTCAATTTCGACAATTTGACGCGTTGGCAATATTTTCTCCTACGAGGATTAAGAGAAAGTAACAAGAAATAGAAATAATAATTATGTTTTTGGTGTTCGTTACGACCGCTGTATTGAATGTTGTAAATTGGATGTTGAGATTCGATCATACGAAAGAACTCTTTTTAAATTTCTACCGACGTTTCGGCAAATTTATTGCCTTCTTCAGGGTCTGTACAAAGGTTTTAATACAAATCAAAAAAATAGAAAAACAACATAAAATATAAACTTAAAATAAATATGAAAAAGATATATTAAATTATATAAAGATATATTATTAGATATGTTAAAGATATCATATTAAAAAGGATAAATTATCTATCAAACTTAGAACAGACACGAAAAACCTATCCCGCAGTTATAACAATCTCCTGGAATTTCCAAAACAACATACAGACTAAGACACGGTTTTCCCATCCCCTTTCCTAGCCCTTTATAAACCTTGACCCATCCAGTGTCCGTAACACTTGACGATGGAATGTCACAGGTTAAACTACAGTTTGTAAGTAATTCTAGCTGAAAATTTTTGTAAGTACATTTCCTAAGTTATTTCCATACTTTACTCTTCTTATATATGCCACATATTGTCAGAGTTTCAATAGTTGTGATTTATTTTAATATTGATCTGTTCTACAACAATAGTTTAAAATAAATTTAAATGTGCTGTATGTATCATACTTTTTATTTAGTTTATTTATATAGTTTTATTTTTTTTAAAAATTTTATTTTGAAAATATTTATTTTAAGTTTTATTTTATGTTGTTTTGCTCATTTTTTTTTAATTTGTATTAAAAAACTTTGTACAGACCCGGAGAAGGCAATAAATTTGGCCGAAACGTCGGTAGAAATTTAAAAAGAGTTCTTTTATATGACCGAACTTCAACATCCAATTTACCACAATATTAATTATAGTAAATATGAAAATATAAATATGTAAATATGTATATATAAATATGTATATATAAATATGTAAATATGTATATATAAATATGTATATATAAATATGTAAATATGTATATATAAATATGTAAATATGTATATATAAATATGTAAATATGTATATATAAATATGTAAATATATTTAAAAAAAAAAAAAAATATGTTTATATGCAAGTGGTTTTACTAAAGAACTTAAAATCAGTCTTCCGGCCATTTGGATCGCTGCCAGATATGGACCCGTAATTAGTGAAGACCTCTGTTGCTCGAAAAACTGTGTTATACGTATCTGTATTTATTTGGAGCAAAATAACTCCAAATAAAAAACTAAAATTGTTGTGGTTGGGTCCGCAGAGCTGGGGGAGCATCAAAGAAATTTTCCGTGATAGCCTCAAGATGGGCGAACGCCCGAAACCGGTCGATGACCACAAAAATAAGCAGCCTATCATGGAAAATATCTCAAAATCAAAAAAATTACAGCAAGCTCCAGCTTGGAATTTTTTTTTTAGATTTTACAATAGGATCCGAAGATTCTGGTCAAAATCCGACAAAAAATTCCTGAATAGTTCTTTAAATTTCGTGATTTTTCTCGAAAGCAATTTCAACGATTTCCATTAAACTTGTTACACCAACTAAAATACATCTCCACTTTTATTTGAAATATATTCTCTGGGGAATTTTATTTTTATAGAAGTTTCTGGTAAAGCTCTAATCATTTAGTAAAGAAATCCAACTTTTATTATAGTTAGATAAAGAAATTTATCGATTTTGAAAATTTATTGTAACGGGGAAAGTTATTTGGATTTTATATAAACTTTTTACTAAGAAAACAACTTAAGGTTTACTTATCCAAAGCCCATTATTTTAAAATTCAGGCGATAGGAGTTGAATTGCTTGATCTTCAACTACTTCAAAAAAGTACATCCCTTGAATCTTGTGCTTTAACAGAAAAATGGTGATAAATATAGAAAAATTGATCATTTAATTATTCACAAAAATAACTTCTTTTTTTTTGGCATCTGTCTCCGGCTGTTGTAAGATAAGAAAACTTAGCTCCCATTTATGTCTGCTTAGAAAAACAACATAGCTTAAAAAAAAACAAAAATCTGGTGTGATACAATCACACAACTTTGTCTTACTCCAATTTTCAAAATCGTAATTGACAACTTGATAGTTAATGCACCAAATTTAATGAAATTCGTTGGAGTTTGTCGAAAACTGAAAAAATGTTTAGTAAAGGCGCACTTTCGGTTTACTAATTTTCTTGAAACTCGGAATTTTGATCATAAACTCAGTTTATTTCGAATTAATTGTAAAACATAATCGCACATCTCCCCTAAAAGTGCCCTTAAATGAATTTTCCCAGAGAAATGATTCAAATAAAAGTTGTACTAGATCCTTGTTGATATACGAAGTTTGAAGAAAAGAAAATCGAGAAAAACTGATCATTTAGTAAAATGGTAAAGTAAACGAACTTCCGGTATAACCGATTTTTTCAAACTCGGAATTTCAACAACATATTCAATTCTAATTAAGATTATTTAGATGTCAGAATTGTCTAATAAACTGAAATAGCACTTTAGATGAAAACCTAACCCCACCTCTCCCCCAGAGAAATGTTTCAAATAAAAGTTGTTGCTCTTTTTATGTGTAGTTCAAATTCCAAGTTTGAAGAAAATCGTCGGAGCCATTTTTTGAGAAAAACAAAAAAATTAAATAAAACATCTAGTAAAGTAGTACTTCCGGTAGAGGAATTCTGACAGATAACGTACTGCCAGATCCCGTGGTGATTCCTAAACGGACTATCAAGTTTCAACTTTCTACGGTTTTTCATTTTTGAGCTATGCTGTTCACATACATACACACACTGACCATTTGCTATAAACCATTTTTTTCGGACTCACGGGACCTCAAAACGGATATTTCCGTTGAAAACTCGATATCGAAAATTTACTACGAATAAGAGAAAGTAAAAATAATTAAAACGAATCGCGCCATTTGGAAAAGAAAAGATAAAATCATGTTTTTTTTTTTTATAATTTATTTTTATTTTATTTTATTCTTAACCTGTTTAACAAAGTCGGGTTTCTCAGTGTCTAAATTACATCTATTGCTTGTTTTTCCCCCATTCTTCCATTCCTTTTCTACACATGTCCTCTTCTATATTTCTCTCTCGTATAAAATTCTCATTATAGAATAAGGGGGGATATCCAATCCATAACATTTTCTTTCGCTACCTTTCCTCACTCTCCTTTTTTTTTTAATGTGGCCATAATATATTATGTTTAATTATAATCTTTATAATGAAGAATACTGCTATGTTCTTTTTTATAGAAGAAAAAGATTTTTATTTTAATATTATTACATTCTTTTTAATGAACTCCACAACTGAAGCAAAGACATTAATTATACTTTTCACAACTTCATTTCTGATATGTTCTTTCCAAGATATTCTGGCAGAACGTCGCCATAACCTTTCTGTTGCCAACAATTTTGTTCCCAGTTGTGATAGAAGTTTCCAAACCTCTAAGCCATAGGATGGTATAGTGGTCCTGACTATTGTTTTAAATATCCTATTGGTAGTTTCGGTGTAACTTGTTTATCCCACAGAATCCCATTCAATGTAGAAATAGCCAACCTTTCTGAGTTAATCCTTGATATTAGTTCTCTTCATTCTGTTTTCGTTCTTTTGTAATTTCCAGTCCAAGATATCTTGTATTCTTCAGTATGTCTAATTGTTCCTATTCCTTCTTCCAATAGCAGATCTGGTTTATTATAGCTACTATTGTTAAATATTTAGATCTAGTCATGTTTACTTTGAGCCACCTTCCTTCTAGTTGTTATATTCCTTTATCAAATTCCTTGTCAAATTATTCGATACCTTCATAATCTTGAACTAAAAATCAACGGATACCTAATATTATTCCCATATTTTTGCATTCTATATTCTCTGTAAATTTCAATCAGTGTGAGCTATAAACAATATCTTTGGCGCCAACACTGTTGTTATATAGAAACCAAAAGACAGATATTTTTTCAATTTTAACTTAGGACTCGAATAGAACTTTGGAGCTCCGGGAAGCGTTCTAATATTCAACAAATCGAATCCCTTCAATCAAAAATTCTGCGCGCCATTGTTAACGCTCCCTTCTTTGTCTCGAACCTTACAATCCACAATGACCTTAATATCCCATTCGAGACCGATGTTGTTCTCTCTTTTTATAAAAAAATCTATAAAAACCTGTCCAACCATGTAAACGCCAGAAATCTCTCCTCTCGAACCCTCCCGGACAATCCTTTTCGTCGTCTAAAACGTCAGTGGGGCCTCGAGATCTTTTTTCTACAAGTAACAATGAGTGATTTGGAGTGCTTCTACTGGGTAGGTCCTCCTAGGATTAGTGATATTTTTTGTTTGTTATTATTTTATTTATTGTTTCTCATTATTATTATTTTTTTTTTTGGCGCATCGACTGCTTTGGCCATTAGCGCCTCTTACACATTGTTCATTCTCGATCCGTGGCCACACAAGCTGGGATGGCACATGTTTATCCTATTTGGCATCCACACATAATGCCTTGTCCAGCAAGGTAAGGTGGAGCTATAGGTCATTGTTATTGTTATTATTATTATTGTTATTATTATTATTATTATTGTTATTATTATTATGTTATTATTTATTTTTATATTGTTATTTTATTATTGTTAGTATTATTAATTATTGTTATTATTAGTATTGGGTTAGTTATTATTATTATTGTATTATTATTATGTAGTATTATTTTATTATTGTATTATAGTATGTTAGTATTTATTATTATTATGTTATATTATTATTGTTAGTATTATTATATTATTGTTATTATTATTATGATATTATTATTATTATTGTATTATGATTATTATTATATTATTGTATTATTATTCTATGATTATTATTTTATTTATTGTTTCTCATTATTATTATTATTATTATTATTATTATTATTATTATTATTATTAACTGTATTAAAATATTGTTAAAATGTTTTTCCACACAAATAAATAAATAAAAAATTGCTCTTATCATAAATCATCGGGTATGTTATAAATCTGTTTTCCAGTCTTCGGGTAAATTTTCTCTATTTAAGCATTTTTCAAAAAGAACACTCAACAGTACATACATTTTTTCTGTACCATATTTTAACAACTAAACGGGGACACCGCCATTTCCTGTAGCTTTTCCATATTTCAAAGCTTTATCAACACCCTGTAATTATATTTTGGAAACAAATAAAGACTTATTTATTTAATAATACGATGTGATAAGATCAAATTTGATAGGAAAAAAAAATTAAAAAGAAAAATGTTTTTAAAAATATAAAAATAAAGACATTAATGAAATTCTAAGATTTTTAAACAAGAAATATGATTGATTGTAGAACAATTATAATAATAAAGGAAAGAATAAATGGATTTTCTTATCTTAAAGTGGTCATAAATATATTTTAGTATATGAAGTTTTAAACGAAGTTATATAACAACTGTCATAAGATGGAATGAGTTGAAAATGTGTACAGTAATATTGCGTGTATAAACTAACAATATAACAACTCAGGTAAAACTGAATTGTGAGTCAGGGTTCGGTGTATAGCAGCGCCAGGTCTTTCTATCAAAGTCCTCCACCTCATTTACATATGAAGTTATTAATTATTCAAATTATATACATGAAGAAGTATTATGTAGGAAAAGTGAGATGGAGAGTGTAGGGGGAAAGTTTCTAGATGATCAATCGCTATGATGTGTATGGTAAACCTTCTCCTCCTCCTCCTATAGAGACGTGCATAGCGAACAGTACTCGGTAGTAGAGAACGGTAGTTCGCTACGGTATGTAGTTTCCCCTTCTTTATTACAGTAATCTTGTATTATACGAAGTTCTCTCTACACCGCCAGCTATATTTCATTACAAACACAGTTCATCTTAGTCCCTGCTCCGGTATTCCTCTGTTTTCATGATGAGTAATTTGCACAGTATAAGGATTATCTCTCCCCCAAAATGTAGATGCATACACTCTTTTCTAATATCGGTACTTAATAAAAAATGTTTCATAAAAGAATAATGCATAATTTTTAGTGCAAACGTCTCTGTTAATCATTGAAAGAATTTAGCAATATTATAAAATCAGCTTTGCATTGTAATAAAATTTTTTTATTATAGATTGATAAAGCGTACAATTGTTTAAATTAATAAAAAAATCTATGACACAAAATATAATTTATTAGGCAATTACTCTTGGGAGTGGAATATACTGTACCCTCCCCACAGTATGACTGTATAGTGTGAATGTATTTATCGGCATGAATGTATTTATTAGCAAGAATGTAATTACTGGCATGCGCGTTGACATGAATGCGTTTAGATTAGAATTTTATCTGGAGTGCAAGGAATTTTGTATAAAGTACTTCATTCCAATTTTAGTTTAATAATAGTTAATTTATGTTTTGCCTAGAGGGACGGAATATTTACATTTAATATCAAAAAGGCAAGTAATCCTTTTATATCGTGTAGCTGTAGTGAACTGAAAGTTAGTCTTTAAAAATATGTGTAACTCATACATGTAACGAACGTAGGTGTTTAACACCAGGTAAATGAAAAGCAGTAGTGAAGATTATGAAAATTAAAGGAAAATATCCAGGTGCAGCAAGGGGTGGCACGCCTTATGTAAGACTATTCTACAGGAATCCACCTCAATCAGTAGTGAAAGGAAAAGGAGGGTGTCATTGTGCGGTTGTCCACGCTCCCCACTCCGTCGACTGGATTCGATGGCTAAAGCGGGGGCGGGGAGACGATCGACTATAATATGGCCCCGGCTCCATGGCATTTCCATGGGAAGTTTCGATGGATGTCGTGCAAAGAAAGAAAGGCGCCCTCTTGCTGGAGCGGCTCTCAACCATGTACGGCGCTCATGACCCAAGTTGCCGATGCGCCAAATAAAAAAAAAAAAATAAAAAAAAATTACGCCATCTCTTTGAACAACCTTTCAATGCTTTCTTCTAACTTAATCATTTTTCAACCAATAGAGAATCCAGAAATGAGAGAGAAATCTGGTTGAATCATTTTCCCCTGTTGCTGCTTTTTTTCAACATTCACCTCACAATTCCTTAAAGATTGAATTTTTCCAAATATTTCCATGTATCATAAGAGATTTTTCTTCCATGATAGTTTTTGCTTCATCGATCAGTTTCAGGCGATATCTTCATCTTTTCTTTCTAAACACTATGGTAGCACAGATTTACACAAGGTAAAAATCAGTTTACACACAGAGTTAGAAAGAAGTGTTTGTATAACCTAACGGGGTTTTAGTGTGGAGTACTTTAGACCCATTTAGGCCATGTTTGTCCATTAAAGGCTTTTCTTACAAAGACGGCCTGTAAAGTATTTCTTAGTGGAAACTCGACATTTGAAAATGTTTATATTTAAAAAAAATCTGTTGTGGAAAACCGTACGATTTTCTTTGACGACAACAATTGATAGGATTAAAAAAAATCCAAAAATTTTCATTAAATTTCAAAAAAGAGGTGGTGGGGATTAGGATCCATGGCAGGATTGTGTTTACATTGTAGTACAGAAGGCAGCGCCAGTAATTTTCAACAAACTCTAACAATATTTCAAACCAAACGCCATAGATACCCCAGCACTAGAAAATAATTGTTTTCAGCAAAAAATTTCAAATAAAGTGGTACGTTTATTGCTGTGCAGTATGCATTTCAAGTTCCAAAGAAATCTTTATAGATGCTTTTCAGAAACTTCCAAAAATACCTCCCACAACAAATTCTGTAAATTCGTATTACCGGTAAACCGATTTTCTTCAAATTCAGAATGATTCTAGAAATCTGCTTCTCTGCTCCATAATAGGCGAGAGAACCATACATTGTATTAATGTGGTTTTTAAGAGTAAAGCTTGGCGTAACTGCAACCCCCAGAAATCTTCAAGAAATCAAATTTTCCTGAAAAAGTAATTCCAAAAAATGATAGAAAATTATGTGTGTAGATAGTAAGGAAAGTTTTCCAAGTCTGAGAATATTGGGAAGAATGGGACAAGTCATCCGCTAATTTCAAAATTGCAATTCTAACAAAGTTTACTTGTGCTTGCCATGACAAAAGATGGAGGAATTATATTATGTACTAGCTAAACCCGGCCACACTTTGCGTGGCTCAGTCTGATTTTAATTATTAGGGAAGTAAATAGAAGTGTGATAGTTAACATAGATTCAGCAAGAAAACACATCATACCCTACTTTGCGTTGCTGTGAACTGAAAGGAAAGAAAGAAAAAATGTTTTTAACTGAAAGTATTTTATTATTGTAAAGGTAGTGAATGGACTACATTTTTTGTTGGTCCGTTTTCTGTATAAACATAAAGATCAGATGGTTTACCGACTCTGGAGCTTGCGACATTAGGGAGATGTCCATTAGAGAAGCATTCGTTTTCTAAATTCAAAACATACACTTGCAAAGATTGTCCTTGTGCTTTATTGATAGTCATAGCGAACGCAAGGCGTATTGGAAATTGAAGTCGTTTGAACTCGAACGGCATATCTGTCGGAATGAGTGGTATTCGTGGAAATAGTACATCTTCACCTTTATGAGATCCAATGAGAATTGTTGCTTCAATTAGATTATTCATCAATTATTTAACTACTAATCATGTACCATTGCATAACTTTGGCTGATTGATGTTTCGGAGTAATATAATATGCACTCCAATTTTCAAATTTAGAATGTGAGGCGGTAATCCGGGAACATTGAGTGAATTAATAAATTCCGTTGGAAAATTCACAACTTCATTTTGGTCCATCACGGAGCCAATGGATTTGTAAGTCACTGTTTCACCTGCGATTCTGTTTAGAATGATGTTGCTCATATCGAGTATGTCGACATTTTTAGCCGCTAGAATTGCTCTTCCACTTAACCATGCGTGATTTTGATCATTTGTTTCGATGCTTTGAAATACCTTGTCTACTAATACTGCGCTAAGACTGGTGTGAGGTACTTCGAGACTGGTGGCGGTGAGAGGTACTTATAAGTAGTTGAGAAAGAGATTCAGAGAGCGCGCCACCATCGCAACGCATCTGTGTCTGTCTATTTCTGCCAACCTCGCGAAACGCTCGGAATTTCTCGTTTCCGTGGGAACTTCGGATTAAAAAGTATATATAAACACTCTTATATAGAAATGCAATGTTGTGTCAAAATTTCAAGTCAATCCATCGACTATTTTTCGAGTTTTGTGGACACAAACATACAGAAGAGTAACTTGTGTGACAATGACATCTTTTCCAATCAATGGAACTGCTAGCGGCAGCTATATATGTATTTAAACTCAACATATAGGCTTCCAGAACTTCCAAAATAATTTTTTTGGGGGAAAAATGTTTAAAATAAAAGTGATACGTTTTTGGCTGTGTAGTTAATATTCCAAGTTGAAAGAAAATCTTGTAGCCGTCTTTCAGAAAATGCTAAAAAAAACTCAAAACCAATTGTGTAAATTTAGTACTTTCAGTTAACCGATTTTATTGATATTTGGAATTCTAGTAATGTGAAATGTAATTGGTGTTGTTGTGTTATTGTATTGGTAGTAGCTTGTGGCGTGAGCGGTTTTAGTAAAAGGCTCGAGTGTATGTTTGAGATAGAGAAAGAAGTATTATGAAATAATCAAGAAATCACACTGTTCTTAAAATAGATATATTCTCTAAGTGAATTTAAATACTTTACAATATCACTACTAAATCTTAATAAAACAATTGTTTATCTAGAATAAATGCTAAACTCTATAACTGGCACTGAAGTTAAGTGAACGATTCCTGTGTGTCTGGTTAGATGTCTAGTTCAGAATGTTCTGAATGAATGCCTTCTAATTGTTAGTCCAAATCTTTTCAAATAATGCTGGTATGTCTGGAGGGAGTGTATTGTCTTATCCTAACGTTTCTTGTCCCTTTGTCTCTTCAGTAGCATTGACCTAAATTATAGTATCTGGCTCTTTCCCCTTCACTAAAATACACTATTTGAACTAGCTAAAATTCACAAAATTAAGGAAAAGGATTGTGAGATTCGGTCTTTTTAAAAAAAAAAAAAAATTAAAAAATTTAAATTCTTGTCAGCGTTTCGACAAATATATTGTCTTTTTCAAGGCATAAAAAAAAAAACTGTTAAATAATCTTCAAAACATAACAATTTTAAAAAACTTATGTATAAATTTGGAAAATAAAAAGTTGAGAACAACACAACATCACAGAGACAGAGATAGAGAGTACGAGATCAGTACTCTGTGATGTTGTGTTGCTCTCAACTTTTTATTTTCCAAATTTATACATAAGTTTTTAAATTGTTATGTTTTGAAGATTATTTAACAGTTTTTTTTTTTTTTTTATGCCTGAAAAAGACAAATATTTGTCGAAACGTTGGCAAGAATTTAAATTTACTTATTTTTTTTTTTTAAAAATGACCGAATCTCACAATCCTTTTCCTTCATATAAGAACGGTCGAGAAGAATCTTCCATATTCACAAAAATTATTTCAGTAAACTATTTTCAAAATTCTTATTTTTTTGCATTTCTTTCTTCCACTACAAATGCTTTTAATAATTCTATATATTACATAGTACAACTATAGATTATACTGAATTGGTATTTTAGAGGTGCTTATGTACTTAGATGCTTATGAGTATGCTTAAGGTTATTTCTTCCCTCAAAAAATAAATTTTTCCCCCCAAAAAAGGAGATAGGAATTCGGACTTTATTCGAAGTTTAAAGAAAATCTTTGGAGTCATTTTTGAGGAAATCGTAAAAAACTGAAAATGCCGTTCAGGAAAATCGCAAATATTCGAGTGCTGGATTTTTACCGAATCCTTTATTTTGTCAGATGTTATGGTAGTGCTTAAATGGAACATTTACTTTAACATTCCTGCAATTTTTCGTTTTTGAGATATTTTGTGATCTCTCACACACTTACACACAAACCATTCACCTAATTTTTTTCGTATTCAAGGGAAGTTTTCCTTTCGAACATTTGGCACGATCGCAATACTTTCTGTTATTAGAATTCTTATAATACTACGTAATTGACAATTTTTTTTTTTTTAAATTTGGATAAGTGGGAGACTTGTTTAAGATAATTTAATTACATGACAGTATTACCTTATCTATGGCAGATACATTGTAAGAGAATTATTAAGTAAAGTTTTTCTTAATGAATTTATTAATTTACTAATTATGATAAACAGAAAAGGAAATTTTACAGAATACGAAAAATTACAAATAAGTTTGACTTCTATCAATGCGAATATAGCGAGGTTTCTTTCTTGCAGATGCTAAATATACAAGATTAAATGTTCGACCAAGTGGTTGTCTAAAATTAAGAACTATTTGAATAATTGACTGCCGTAGTGTAAATATCCTAGATTTGTTCACAGCAAACTTATAGAACTTTAATGAGGTTAAAGCCATTTTATAAATCTTGATTTTTTCAGGAAGGTAAATAAAAAGAAAATATAAACAGAACTGCGAAAAATTGTGATGCTTATTATGTTTTTTGTATAATAATTATTATTGTAGAATCATATATATATATATAAAATAAACTTAGCTTATTTATTATTATCTCTGTCGTTATCGCATCTGAGCGCTTATGTTCTATTCTAACAACGAGAAAAGACTGAGAAGGTGAATATAACAAATATCTGGGATATACTGAAGATTAAGCTGAGGAGAATGATACAAAATATCTGCGGTTACACCGAAGATAAGCATTTGAAGCGTTTGTAGGTAGCTTCAGTGTAAAAGGAGATCTCTAGTTGCTGTAAACATGATATGCTACTGAGATATTCAAACGAGTTAGTGATCTTCATCATCTTTAAACTCCTTTTAGAGTTATAAAAATGGTTAATGTAAATATATCCGACAAAGTATTCACTTGTTGGGCGCGCTTCTTTTCCTGTACAGGGCATATCTAGCAGAAAACGCAGAATAATAACGGAAAGTGATACAATAGACATATTCAAAAGTCAGTATAGCTGCTTAGATCAAAACTATTATTGGGAAGTCTCCCTCCAACTCGCTTTACTTACGTTTATTGAAAATACCTAAGTCCGGTTTTAAAAGTTCCAGCTCATAATAGAAGTAATCAAAATGGTTTGTGAAGATCGTTTTTCTCCTCTCTTTCTGGCGGATTTACATCTAACTACCCAATTAGATATCACAGACGGAAGCAGAAGAATTTACCTATAGAATAAGTATTTTTCCGACAATATAAAATTTGGAGTTATCGGCGTATATCAGAGCTAGCGACTTCCTAGATAGAAGTCCATGCCATAACCACTCTATCAAACACGTCTATTATTTCTACAATTTATTAAATTTCAATACAATTTATTTTTAGACGAACTTTATTACTAGATTAGTTGGTATTTAGTGGCAGAACGAAATGGAAAATTAATAGTTTTGGAAAATAGTTTAGTAAAATAGTTTTGTGAAAATTAGCTAGTTCAAATAATGTATTTTAGTGATGGGGATAGAGCCAGGTATACTATAATGTAGGTCAATGCAAACCAAGAGACAAAGGGCAAGAAACAGTTAGGGTAAAACAATAAAACCCCTCCAGACCTACCAGCATTATTTGAAAAGATTTAAATGATCAATTAGAAGACATTCCTTCAATATAGTCTGAACAGACGCTCAAGCCAGAACACTTGTTTTTCGCTCTCTTAGAATTAGTGGCAGCTTAAGTTAAATCAATCCACTATACTTATAAGCAGATTATTGTGATATTGTAAAGATTCAATTCTTTTAGAGAATAATATAATTATTTTAAAAACAGTGGTGCTCTCTTGATTATTACTAATACTTCTCTCTTAAACATATATACTTATAAGCCCCTTTACTAAACCGTTCGTGCTACACCAACTACTGCTACAAAACACACAACAACTCAACACACCAAATACATTTCAGTATTAAGATTAAATTTATGTTAGAAGTTTTCATGATAAAGCCAAGATTTCAAAAAATATAACCGTCAAGAGTCGCAATTAAGATTAAAATACATTTCTGTTGAAGTTCAGTTATTTTGTCTTTTCATGAACAATGCACAAAACAGAAGTGCATAATTCTTTTGTTACTATTGTTAAAATTAGAAAAGAAATAGTTGTAAAGAAATATGCCAGATATTTAAGGTTACAATGTAAAGTATTGTGCAGCATTAAGTGTAGCACTTTTAAACCAAGTGTTGCAAGTAAATACTACAATTATATTTAGAGGATATTTTGTAAAATGAATAAGAAATGAAGTGACAGGGAAGGGAGAAAGAACAAAGAAAAAAAAAGCTGAAGAGAAGGACGTGGTACAAGTAAATTCTTGGCGGTGATAATGAAGAGAAGGTGTCGGGTGGTTGGGTAATACCTATATCTCACTAGGGAGAAAGGAGAGCTTAGGGACAAGGGTTGTTTAGCAACACTAGTGAGAGTTATGTGTCCTCAAGTATCATCATACAACATGTTGGCTAGAACAAGTACGAGGTTAGCCGAGCTGCCTAATTGGGTTCAGGTGTCACAAGTCTCTCCCTTATATTGGTCAACCATGACAAATTGCATTGTATTTCTCTTACAGTTAATATTGTATAGTATTTTTTACTTTCTCTTACTGCTGTAAGAGGAATACGAAACAATGTTTTTAGCGAATTGTACAACTTGATGAAGAAAATATCTCCACAATAGAAACACCGTTGGAAAGCTCAAACTTGATATTTCTTTTAGGATCCACTAGGAGCTCTCAGATGAAATTTTAGGTCAAAATCCATAAAACGGGATATACGGTTCTACTTCGCATTTTTTAATTCGCAGATTATCGCAATTTGTTTCGAAAAGGCTTCAACGATTTTTTTTTTTTCTAACTTTCTATATTATCTACAACATAAATTCTATTTTAAGCATTTTTTCAAGAAAATTGATATCTTTGGCGTTTCTGCGGTACTTAAACTTTCCACTTAAGTATACCGCTTCAGTAGAATTTATGTTTCTATTATCTATATTATGATAACAATATAGATAATGAGGGGCGGGTGTTGGTGTAGCGGTTATGAGCATGGACTTGTAAGTGGGAGGACCCCAGTTCGTGTCCAGCGTATAACTGCTAAATTTTATATTTGTTTAAAAAATGTTAATAGTAAAGTAGGTGCTTCTGCCCCCGTCCACTACACCTAATTTGGTAGCTGGACGTTAAGACCGCCTGAAAAAATAGGCATTACTTTACTTTATCTATATTATGATGTATTATCCACTTTACTAAAATTGTAAATTTCAAGAAAATCGGTCAACCGGAAATTACGACTTTATAGCATTGGTTTTTCAGTTTTGGGGGGGGGGGGCATTTGTTGCTCGCTATATTTCTTTTTTTTGTTTTAAAAATTTTGTTTAAACTTGGAATGTTAACTTTAGACCTAGATAAAAACGTATTACTTTTATTTAAAAGACATTTCCGGATAGACGGTTTTTGGTAGTTCTGAGAGTCCTGCAAGTTAGATTTGAATTTAAACTGCCATTATGAACTTCGTCGGTTGAGAGTACAAGTTAGACTCAGGTATGCCAGGTTTATAAGTTTACAGAATTACATAGAACAATTCTGTAACATTTCTACTATAATTATACTGTAACATTAGCTAATAATCTATCTTACTTTTTAGAGAGAAACTATTATTTTAATTGCTGAATATTACTAAATATGTTAATTTTATTTTTTTTCCTACGCTGATGTTTGTTATAGTTATATGATAAGCGACATTACGGAAGAAAACTCTTGCTTTTCTTTATGTTTTTCCTTTCTTTCGTTCTTCTTTCTTGGAAACAAAAGTACACAGATTATACAAATCTCTCTCTCTCACCATATCTCAAACGTAATAAAAAAAAAACCAAATGGACTCGATCGCAAAGGCAAAAATGCCTCCTCTTACTAGGAGTAAGAAAAAGCAAAAAAAAATAAACCATTGGTTTAGGCAGTGAGAGAAGAAACATTTTTATTCGTTGAATATGTAGTTGGATCATTTTTTTCTATATTTGTATGTATATTTCAGTATATGACGTGGACCAGTGACTGGCGCAAAAGCTCTTCTGGATAGACATGTATGGCTATATTTTCCAGGAACACAACAGTATAAAGTATACCCTCCTTCTCTTTATAGTATGGACCTAAATGCCGTAGTTCTGGTTGGGCAAACTCATTCATCATTGCCACATAATATATCCCCCTAGAAATTTGTGTCATTCTTTGCGTTCGCTTGAACCATTTCTTACTGGGAAAATTTGTATTCGTCACGTTAGATTATAAATGAAAATTATTTGTATCAAAATGAGAATGTTCTGTTAATGTATCAGATATCTTGCATTTTCTAATTAAATAAACTATGAACATTTTGATGAAAGTAGGTCACAATTCAATATGTTGATCTTGGCACAAAGTATTTAATGTTGCCATTCATTAATACAGGGTGCCTCAGTTCCTAATGGCCAAACTCTGGGAATTAATTGCACATTTTAATGCAACAAAAAAGAAATGTAAAAAGTTTTCGAAAAATCTTTTATTCGGGAGCTATTTCACATTTTGTGTTTTTTCCAACTTTTTACTACCTTACCAATAAAATCGCTAATAATTTCAGATGTGTTGAGGTTACAACAAATACGATTGCACCATTCCAAAGAGCATAGATTTCCTGTCAAAAAACCTTATTTTCAATCTTCAGTGTCACTTAAAATGTTGGTCAATCAGTTCATACATTTGAAAAAAAATTCAAAAATTGAAATTATGAATTTTTTTTTTACATTTATTGATTTAAAAAAAAAAAAAAACCTACTACTCATCAAATTTCACAAAAACTTCTTCGTCTAGTGAACTTTACATTGGTATACCTAGATATGAAAATAACTTTGTGATAGGGTTTGAAATTGATGATTGAATGTTACAAAATGTGGTTCAAATTGAAAATTTTTTAAGGAGGGAAAGTAATGAATCACAACTCGTTAATAAAACAAGGACTTCTTTTATTTCACAAAAACTAAATCAGAAACGCCTGTGACAGAACCAGGGAAAATAACCGTATATATAAAATTCTGAGGGCTGTGAATTGAATTCAACGAAGAAATCAGCTTTGCATGCGAAAAGAAGGGAGATAGTTTGAGCACTTCCTCTAAAAATATAAAACTTAATTTTTATGTGATTTCTTTTTTTTTTTTTTTTATTCAAAAGATATATTGATTTAAAAAAATTAAAGAAGGAACATTTTATTTTTTTTTTCAAATATATAATAATAATAATAATGTTGTTTTATTAACAAAAAGTATACAGAAAAAAAAAGGAGATAAATCTTTACAATAAACAACTATGACATGGTTTACAACCGTCTTTCAGAGTCTCATTTGAATGAGAAATTAAAAATTAAAAATAAATTCTGCGAACGAAAAAGAAATATAAATAATTGGCACTAATCAAATAAAACTATACAAATGCATTTCATAATAAATGAATATAAACTAAAAATAGAATCTTACACGAAAACAAAACAGTATTAAAAAATGTAGAAGACAACAAAGTAAACAGTCTTTATACTTAAATACAAATAGACAAATAGAAAAATAAAAAATCTGAACTCTACAGTTAATAATTAAATTCACTAACTAAAACTGTTCTATATTGTATAGCGTCTTTAACATATTCTATCAGAGGACACCAATCATGACCATTTAATAAATCTAACACCTCTTCTCTGGTTAGCACGGCTTTATTAAAATGACGCACTCTATACGTTTTCAAAATGGGGTAAACAGCCAAAAAGTGAAATGTACTTTCTACACCTTGAAGATTGCATAAAGAACACAAATAATTAATTCCTGCGACCCAGGGTTTATAATTGAGGTTTAAGCCTTCCGTTCGCACCTTAAATATAATGCTTTTAGCATAATTATCCAAGTCCAACCCCATGTAGTTTACCTCGTAATTAAGATCTTTATACAGTTCGTGATAGTCAGCGCTCCTAGCAAGAAACTCAAATTCTAACCTCTCTGTTGATTTTATCTTGTTTAAAATATTGACCATTTGCCGATTCCATCCATCACTGAATGTACAATCCAACTCTTCACCATATAGCTCGGACAATCGCAACCACTTGCGGAACCAGTAACATTTCTTATGCACCACCTCTTTTGCCACAATATAAGTTAATCTCTCACTAGAATGTTCATTAAAAATCCGCAAAATATAAGAAAAATGGGATTTTAGTGTGAATGTAAACAAGGTACTTTTACCCGTTTCTAAATATATTGCATAATTAGGAGTGTTCATGGGGAGGCAGAACATTTTCTTAATAAAGTACTTCTGTAGTTTCTCCAATTCCTTATATGCAATAAACCCCCATACCTACTTCCGTAGCAAGCAATAGAGCAGCACAGAATCAAAAATTCTTACTTAACCGGTAAATCAATAGAACTATTTAGAATAAAATTATTTCAGATGCTTCCAACACATCGCTTGCCCACCGCCAATTTATCCTTTAAATGGGACTCAAAAGTCAAGCTCGAGGTCAAGGTTACACCCAAGTACTTGTAACGCGTAACAACTTCGATTGGATCCCAAGTCCGCTCATTGGCTCTCCGCCTACCTCCACCCTTTCCAAAAATCATGATTTTTGATTTTGAAAGTAATCAAATATATATACAGAATAAAAGATTTAAAACTGGAAAATGTCCAGACAAATTCACTTTAATTGAATATCGATATAACCATAGATAAGAAAAGGTTGCCGGTGTAAATTAATATTAAAATATATAAGGTTAAAAAGCGCAAAAGTTGGGCGGTAATAAAAAAAAAAGCACACGAAATGGAAGTAGTCAAGATGAATTACTGGAAAAGAATTTTCAATATTTCTAATAGCCAAATTAAGGGCGGTAATGTAGTCAAAAAACAGATGTTGTTGAAAGACAGGTCGTGTAAATGAAATGTGGGTAAGGCCATGTAAGAGAATGCAAAATAAATGAGCAAAAAAAAAATAGGAAGCAGACGAGGTAAGTTCGGCTGTCCGAGGAACTACTGATTGGAAATGAGTGTTTCACATGTATAAAATAATTATGAATTTTTACGATTGAAAACTGCTAACATACCATTCAGCTTATCAAATTCGGTATAACTACTTTTAGCTGATTATAAATAAGGGGAGAAACTCAACATTATTGGGAAATGGTTTTTAAGAGAAAAGTTTCTTTTAATTAATGCCTTAATAATAAACTTTTTTTAAAAATAAAAATGAAGACGGTTGATTAAATAGAAAAGTTTAATTGTCTGCCCATAGCAGACAGTTTTATTCAAAAATATTTCCTGGGATCCTTTGTTTTTTTATGTTAAGTTTCGCCTTACAAAACATTCCAATTTTTAAGAATTTCATTAACTGGCTTAGATTGCCTCGAAATATATACATTTCATTGTTTTAACATATGAATACTAATTTATTGTAATTTAGAAAATACTTGTTCCTCTTAGTAGCAGAAAGTCAGTCGTAGCAGTAAGTAAAAACAGTTTTTAAAAGAAAATTTTGCAAAGGTAACAGATTTTTGAAATTGAGATTTCATCAAAAATACATGTTTAACTTTCTGAGGATGAAGAAGAAGAAGTGCATGTATAAGTAGTATTCACACATCCACATGTGTATGTTAGAATTGGATCCTTGAAGAGGATTGGATCGACAATGATTAGATAAAATGTGGATTTGGTAATGGTTTTTGTTTGTATTTTGAAAGACGCACAACATCAATGGTCCTTTGCACCTGAACTGTATTTAATAAGACTTTACCTTATAATAAAATCCTCTAAATTATTGGAACGAATGAACTCTAATAATAATAATAAACTAAGAATATAGTATCTTAAGCTTTTCATTCCAATTTAACGCTCTTTTTGCTAAATCATTAGCACAGTCATAAATACATTATTTTCTTATTGTGTAATATTTACATTTATCCTAGTATGTACATTCTTCCTTATAAAAAAACTTGCATCCTTATAAATAAATTCATTCTAATGAAAAAAACATGCATCCTTATAAATACATCCATCCTTATAAATACATTCATCCTTATAAATACATTTATCCATTAAAACACAATTACGCTACGCAAATATGTTTATTTACAAGAGAGTGGAGGATACTATATTCTTCACATTCTATGAAGATCCTAAACCTATCCACATTCACACACGTGCCAGGCTGCCAAACTCGACACAGGTCCACCCGTCCTAGGAAACAGTGGCTTCCGAGGATTGGTAATGGACGACTTTATAACAACAATAATTACTATATAATAACAACTAAATTACAATTATATATTAACTAAATAATTATATTATATTATGGTTGCTAATTATAATTTGTGGTAAATAAATTTTTAAAACAAAATTAGACACAATTAAACAGTTTTATGATATTATTTTACTGTAATATTCCCATTGAAATTGATAACTTTACTATATCCCAGTTATAATTACTATTTCCTGTAGTAACGTTATATAGAAAGCTTAATTTAGCGTAGTCTTGTGTTAGCGTTCTATTAAAAAACTCAGCCAAGCTATTCACTTGCCAAGATAATGCAATGCTTATGTTTTTGTTCTGATAACCAGCGAAATTTTCGAACCGGCAGTTTTGACCTTCGACTGCCTTGGCCATTAGCGTTCCCTTGTAGTTCTGCGGTAAATCTAGACGAATAAATTGTAGGGTTAATCATATCCAGTTATTAAAATACTCTAAGTCACTAGAAATTAAGTTTTAAAGAAATAAATATTGATAATTAATGATAAACTAATAATATAATGTAAACAATAATATAGAAGGAAGAGATAAAAAGAAAACATTAAGGGTAAAACTGAGGCTGATAAGGAGAATATAATTTCTTTTTAATGGAAAAAAAAAACTATGAAAACAATAAATTAAGTCACAACCACTTTGGTGTGGTTTTATTTATCTGCCATATTTTAATTGTAATCAAAGGTGAGGCTATAAAAATAATAAATTATATGGAAGCGATAATATTTTGTGGAAACAGCTCTATAAAAATAAAAAGAAGAAGGGGCAAAAAAAAAAAGAGTAAGAAATGAAAATGGGTCCCAATCGGGAAATTTCCATTTGTAAATAGGATTTATTGGTTTTTGCCACAATAAGCCTATAATAAATAAACGGTAGTAGGAGAATAATGGTTGAAGCGTTGTGGGTGTTATTTCTCTTGGCCGGTGAGGGGGTGAGAGAGGAGAGAGAGAGAGAGAGAGAGTAAAGTGAGAGACATTGGTCTGTTGGCTAACAAAATGACCAACCCTATCGGAGGGCACTGCTGTTGTACTCGCCTTCCTCTTTCCCCAACTTACTCCCTAGTATTAACTGCCTTAGTGGGTGGGACTCCTTGATAAGTGGCCGAATTTTGCCCGGTTCGTTTGGCCATTGCTTTACCTCACCACTCTCTTGCACACACAAATCGCTCTCTCCTTTTCTAATGTCTCCTATCTTTCTTGTGAAAAGGGGCGTTCAAGTGGCACTAAACGGTAAAATTAGGTGAAAGGACATCAAAACCAATGTAGCCAATCTAAAGAGATCAGAAGGGTTTTGGTCAGCGGCTAATGGCCAGTGTCCTCCTATCATCTTTACTCTACTTTGATCTGCATCAGTGCTCTCAGTGAAAGATTATTTTATAGAAAATATCTAACGGTCAATAACTTATATCTCTACAAGAAAACTGTAAGTGTTGGGGGGGCGGGGGCGAATCTGGTGTGAAACAATAACACGGCATTCTTCTGTTTCCAATTTTCACAGTTTAAATCAAAATAATTTATTATATTTTTTTTAATAAATTTTTAGTTTCTACTCAAAATATTTAGATGGCGGAACCATCCAATACATTTAAATGGCATTTTTATAGGCGAATCTAAAGTCGCGCACTAAAAATAATTTTTGGTCTGGAAAAAATATTTAAAGAAAATATATTTTCGATCTTTATATTGACAGTTAGGATCACAAGGTTTAAAGAAAATCGAAAAAAAAAAATAGTTTTCTAGAAGTTGAGAAAAATTAGAAAATTCATTCAATCAAATATGTTTTCACCTTAATCGATTTTTTTTTATACTTGAATTCTTTTTTTTTTTCAAAAATCATTTAATTGCTCAGAATAATATGTAAGTTTAAACAAATGACAGAATAATGAAAGTGAAATGTTTTTGGTGTGTTGAGTTGTTGTATGTTTGTAGTAGCTTGTGTGGCTTGAGCAGTTTTGTAAAGGGGCTTATAAGTATGTGTTTAAAGGAGAAGTAATAAGAAATAATTAGGAAAGCACTGGTAGATTAAATTAAATATATTATCTTTAAAGATATTTAAATATTTTACAATATCACAACTATATTGCTTAATAGATCATTGTTAATCTAGAATAAATGTTAATCTCTATCACTGGCATGAGTTTAAAGAGAGCGTTTCCTGAAGTGTCTTGGTGAACGTCTAGCACAGACTGTCCTCGTTTAAAAGCAAAATGCCGACTGTCTTGAAGAAATGCCCTCTCTAACGGGGGATTTTCTCTTACAAAACAGTTGGCCAAGTGGCATTGTTATTTTCCTAACCTACGATTCCTGTGCTTTTATTTCTTTAGCAGCAATGACCTTAAATTGTAGTACCTGACTCTAAAATACATAATTTTTGCCAAAATTATTTCATTTAAAATATTTTTCAAAACTATTTATTTTTGCATTTCTTCATCCACTACAAAAGCCACACGTCACGTCTCCCCCCTCCCCTGGAAGTCTCGAAATGAATTCTTTAGAAAAATGTTTCCAATAATAATTGTTATCCCTTTTGCATCAATAATTGACATAGTAACATTCGCTGGTTACAGACAGCACATGGATTTTTGTAAAGATAAGGAAGGAAATATTTTAGGGGCAAGAGGAGACATTGTAAGAAGGTGGACAGAATACTTCCGAGAAGCGCTTAATGCAGTAGAAATTGTGAGAGGTGGCATTGGCCAGGAAGTAAGATCTGAAGAAATAACGGAGGAAGAAATACCACCGGAAAAGGAAGAGATTGAGGAAATAATCATGGCGCTGAAAAATAATAGGTCACCAGGTGTAGATGAGGTCTCAGCTGAGCTCTTGAAAAGTGGTGGAGATACCTTAGTGGAAGCAATTTATAATCTTGTACATCAGATCTGGATACAAGAAGAAATGCCAGAAGAGTGGAGTGTGGCTATCCTTTGCCCTATATACAAGAAGGGAGACAAGCTCAGTTGTGCCAATTATAGAGGAATAGCGCTCTTTCCTACAATATATAAAGTTTTGTCCATTGCCATTAATAAGAGGCTAACCGCATGGGGGGAAAAAACGATCGGCGATTACCAGTGCGGTTTTAGGAAGAACAGATCAACGGTGGATCAAATCTTTTCTGTAAGGCAAATGCTTGAAAAGGCGTATGAGTACAATGTGGGCCTGCACCATGTTTTCTTAGATTTTAAGCAGGCTTACGACTCGGTGCACAGGGATGAGCTAATAAATGCAATGAGAAGTTTAGGAATCCCTTGTAAACTGATAAGTCTGGCAGGAATGACATTGAAAAGTACAAAATGTCGAGTAAAAGTACAAAATGTACTCTCGGAGTGTTTCAATGTAACCTGTGGTTTAAGGCAAGGTGATCCAGTTGCTCCAACAATGTTTAACCTGGCATTAGAATGGGCAGTACGAGCAATTAAAACCAACCCAAATGGTACAATTTATACCAGACTGACCCAGCATCTCGCTTACGCAGATGATATCCTCATTTCCGGACGTACCAAAGCTGCGTTAGAAGGGACCCTGGAAGAATTTGAAAGAAGAGCAAGGAGACTTGGTTTACAAGTTAATATTGAGAAATCCTTGTATATGCAATCATCCAGGAACCAAGTAACCAGCAGTGGTGTGGTATGTATCAATGGAAAAGACTTTCCTACTGGCAACAGTTTTAAATATCTGGGAGCGATCGTGAATAGCACAAATGCAATCGAACCTGAAATTAAAGCCAGACTTGCAGCCGGCAATAGATGTCTCTTTGCGCTGGCGAAAGTTATGAGTTTTAGATATCTATCACGTGACGCCAAGATAACGCTATACAAAACAGTAATAAGGCCAGTAGTGACATATGCCAGCGAGACATGGGTATTGTCAAAAGAAAGTGCTAAATTGCTTGGAATATGGGAGAGAAAGGTTTTAAGGAAAATATTTGGCCCAAGAATTGAAAACGGACAGTGGCGTGCAAGAAAGAATGACGAGCTATACCAGCTGTTTAAAGAGCTAGATATCGTCACTCTTGTGAGAAAGTTTCGACTCCGATGGATAGGTCATGTAGAAAGAATGGACGGAGATAGACTGCCAAAAAAACTCCTTTATGGACGACCAGGCGATGCCCGACGAAGAGGAAGGCCGCGCTTGCCGTGGATAGATAACGTCCAGGATGACCTATCAATGTTGGGAATCCGAAGATGGAGGGCAAAAGCCCAAGATAGAGATGGCTGGCACAAACTTGTGGATGAGGCCTGGGTCCGCTAGGACTGTTGAGCCGATGAAATAATAATAACATTCGTTGGAGACTTTTTTCAAAGGAATTTGGCAAAACTAAAATATTTATTCAGTGAAGTGGTATTTCCGGATAGTTCGATTTTAAGATAAAACCATACTGTTGGGTCCCCTTTTAAAACCAAATCTCACATACATATATTGCGATTTTTTTTTTTAATTTCAGATAAACAATACGATAACCAACATAATCAATTAAATAAATGGTAACTTAAACTACTAAAAATGAATAGATATATGGAATTCGGCATAAATACAATACAAGATGGCACGCTACTTCTAGTCCCAAAGCCCGAATGCATCCTTTCAATTTTTCAATACAAAAAAAATGTAGTACTAATGAAACAACCTAATTTATTTTACCAACAGGTGGTTTTGTATGTAGATCTTTACAGGAAAATATAACAGAAAAATAATTTTTTTCCCTCTTTTCTTGCCTTCGGGTTATTATATTTACATGAGTTAAAAAACTTTCCGCACTGGAAGGTACAATGTATTTTATGTTAAAAAAGAAAAAAGAAAAAAAGGAGAGTATAAAAATAATAAAAAAATTAATTAAATATTATAATAATATAATATTTTTTATTTGAATCAACTAAGCAATCAGCGCTAACCATGATAACACAGAAAACCAGAAGAAAATATTCTTATGATTTTCAATATCGGCTGACGGCTAACTGATAAGAGCCCTTTCTTATTAGCAAAAGTTAACAAAAAAAAAAAACCTGCAACAAAATCATAAATATAAATCAAATATATTCTAAAATGTCCGCCTTATAAGAAGGTCAGCCCACAAGCGATGAATAAGGATATAAATCAGGAATGAAAAGGAAACGGGATAAGGAAGGAAAAGGAATAAGGATGAAAAGGAAACGTATTTAATATAAATCAGAAAAAAAGACTTAAATCAACAACGATAAGAAGATGTCACACAAACATTACTTAGAAGATTTGATTGTTTTCAAAAAAAGATACATGTTCATAGGATATTGCAAAAAACAAAAAAAAAAAAAAAAAACAGGCCGCACTGAAGGCAGTTGTAAAACTATCAAGGTGGATAAAGAGCAAGAAATAAGAAGTTACAGATAGAAATTATGTATCTATACGGAGTGTAGGTCCTCTATAGATATAATAAATTACAGAAAAATCTGTTGTCCACCGTATTAAGAAATAGGAAAAACGTTATGAACTTAGACAATAGAGTTGGCCGAAATTGAAGTATTAATTTGATTTCCTGGAAGTCCAAGAAGGCACGAAGATCCAATCTCCAGCTAAACCACACTTCAAAGTTAGTAATGATCGAGCTGAATTAAAACTGTTGTCAAAAATCCTCCGCAAGTACATGGCAAGAACTTGATCACTGCAGAGATATGAAGAAATGGATCTCACATAGTTTATGAAGGAACGATTTTTTTTCTTTTAAATTGGTTCCTTCAACGGTAAACCTACGAAACAGATACTTATTTCCATAAGCCTATTAGCGGCATCCCATTGGACTTGGACTATTAAAAGTTACTTGTATAAATTTAAAGTAATTAGATCACCATTGTGTTAAATAGTGCACTATGCACCAGAGCATTTACTTTTGATTCTTCTAAACCATCTAAGAAAGCTGAAACTTCCTCAAATAATTCATTAAGATAAACTTTGAAAGGATTACTATTAGTGAGACCTAGGGAGAAGACCAGGAAGGTCACCGGAAATTTTGATGAACACATAAAATCAGGCATAAATATATTTATTTTCAAATAATCAATGACATAATTATTTGCCCTCTTGCAAGAAGCTTATCTTAATAATTGGCTCCAAACCAATTAATCATGTGCATATTCAATTTAAAGCCATTGTTAGCATAAGCTTCCTGCAAACTGTCAAATAATTAAAGTCAATAATTATCTCCAATGTAAAGTAATTTTGCATCTATTTGAGTTAACAATATATTTCAAATTATCAATAAATTTCGTTTCCTATTCGAATAAATGCAGGTGTACCATCAAAACACGTTTACAAACCATATCCAAACTATGTTTATACAGACAGCTCCATATTTACATAGGTAGTATATATATGGCCTGCCGAGTAGCTGATATTTGCAACTACTTGGCTTTATTGCAACCCAAAAGCAATTCTAGCTCACCACCATCACACCCACGCACACGCACACACACACTTAATTCCACTTGCATTCAGTTTAAAAGTATAACTATATTCATGCACACAGATTCCGTGGCAGACACAATAGATCTTCTAGGACGGAGGGGATTTAGCTTTGTAGCCGTTACCTACAAATCCACACAACCATCTACATCCCATATCTAGCATTCGACAATTCACTCAAAAATTTAATTTACTACCAAAAATGTATGTAATATAATTTATTTGGTAAACAATGTTTTGTTTTTTAATAGTTTAATTTGCAGATTCATTGTTAAAAATACTGAAGCGTTATAATCTAAATAACCAAAATTAATATACTGATAAGAATGAGAAATAGATAATATCTGACAAAGTGGCAGAAAAGAAAATAATAATAGGAAATTGGAAGGTTAGAAAAAGAAATTGAGTAGAGATAAGTTGGGCTAACAAATTGCATTATATGAAACCTGGATGTGTAAATACTGATGATGGTATTACGGTAAATTGTGTTTGTGTTGTACGTTTTATTCATTATTCATAAAGGGATTGGAATAATTTTTTTTTTTTCCTTCTTACTCTAACTGGTATTTACTAAGACAATCCCATTGTGACGTTTGTCTATACGTGTGCATTGGATAGTAAACAGGCATACAACAAAATATAGTGTCCCTTTAGTATTGGCTCTCAAGTAAATAGCGGACAAACTACCAATACCCTTTACACTGGGAAA
Source organism: Triatoma infestans (assembly GCA_011037195.1). Lineage (NCBI taxonomy): Eukaryota > Metazoa > Arthropoda > Insecta > Hemiptera > Reduviidae > Triatoma > Triatoma infestans. The sequence goes on along the minus strand of JAAEAF010014814.1, from coordinate 90,472 downwards.
AAGGATATAATAGCAGAGAGGTTGGCAAAGACAAAACGGAAACTTTATTTCTGTGCGTTGTGTAGAAAAGCAATGGAACAGTCCAGAATATAGGGGAGGACAGTTGGTGGGCTTTAGGCGCCGAGGACAAAAAAAAAAAAGAGATGAGAGTCTGGGAAATCTCATTCGACGGAGATATCCGGGTATAGTAGAGAGATTTCTGCGTACGGGCGGGAAGCAATGGGAACGAAAAAGAAGAGAGGGAAGCAAAAAAAAAGAAGAAGGGGAAAGTGATCCTAATGCAGAAAGAGATGCCAGAAAGAGAAAGTGAGCAAAGACTGATAAGGGATGAGGGTGAGAGTGTGTAAGAAGGGTAATACGGGTCGGGTGGACCAGCATTTTAATGTGTCTGGAGAAGAAGCCCTAACAGCAGTAGTGAGCGGAATCCTGTAGCAGATCTAGGGTTCTCCCCTCTTTACCAAAGCAACGTCATCCTCTTGTATGTTGTATACTTATTTGACTATGTTCAAACTTCTCATCGCATGGAAGCGACCTTTTGAAAATCACGCTCCTCAATAATATATCAGAAGCATTGTAAGAAGACAACTACCAATGCCAACCAATCTTGGCTACCTCCAACCTCAACTTTAATCCCACTGCCATTATGATCTCATCGTACTTCTTTATCACCCACTTCTTTTTACCCTCCCCCCCCCCTTTAAAGCTCTAGTATATTTTTTTTGCGTCTTTGTTGACAGAAAACGATAAATAGTAAAAGATGGTTGTGGAAAACAGATTAATCAAAAAAAAGATTGGGAAAAGAAGTTTGAGGGAGCAGTTGGATTGAGTACAGGGGGGGAGGTAGCAAGACAGGAATTTATCACTAAAATTACTACTGGAAAAGAGAATGAAGTTCGATCTCAGGTTGATAACTTGGGACCAGTAACAGTGTACTGTCTAGGGGTTACCACTACTTGCCCCCTAACAGCCTCTCCAAGTAGAAATGGGCTGTTCAAATGTATAACGGCCACAGAAGTCCTTCTATAGTGATTCCTTATCCGTCATCGGCCTTCACTCTCCAGTCTATCCAGAGATATTGAACTGTCTGTACTCCATACAGCAAAGTCATTTTCAAATATAACTCTTTTTTTTTTCTTTTTTTTTACTAACCTCTTAATGCAATGTATTTATCACTTATTATTATATATTTTTTAATATTATTTTTGGTTTCTCTTACTTCTAGTAGTAAGAGGAAGTATTGCGATCATGTCAAATTCTGGAAATTGAGGTTCACCAGACATACATGTTTTCATGTCCTCTGAGGGGGGAAAAAATGTATTAGCGACTGATAAACCGTGTGTGTAAACAAAATAGCGCATTTTGACCGTAATCTTCAATGAAGTGCCTAAACGAAATGTCCAATTTTAAGGTCCCTATGAGTTTTCATTTTTGAGATATTTTGTTCGCAAATCGCACATACAATTTAGTGTAATGGTTTGTGTACCATTCGCTAAAACATTATTTCCACAATCAGAGGACCCCCGAACATATATTTTCGGTAAAAAAAAACTCAAATTCAAAAATTTCACAATCCTTGCTCTTATACCGGTAAGAGAAAGTAAAAATTCAATAAAGGTAATTTTTTAAATTGCATAGACTGAAATTTGTGGTAAATTTTTTCTGAATACGTGTAAACGACATATTAAGTGTAATACGAAACCTCTTCACTACAACACATCACACAACGGTGTGATGTGTTGTAGTGTAATGGTTTGTCGCGTGAGCGGTTTAGTAAAGGGCTTGTGTTCAAAGAGAAGAGAAGTAATAAGAAATAATTAAGAAAACACTGGTAGATAAAATGAAATATATTATCTTTAAAGAGATTTAAATTACTTTACAATATCACAATTATATGCTTAATAAATCAATTGTTAATCTAGAATAAATGTTAATCTCTATCACTGGCAATGAGTTTAAGAGAACGATTCCCGATGCAGGTGTTCTGGTAGAATGTCTGTTTCAGATTGACTTGAAAGAATGCCTTCTCTAACGGGGGATTTTCTCTTACAAAACAGTTGGTCAAGTGGCATTGTTATTATCCTAACGGATTCTTGTGCCTTTGTCTCTTTAGCAGCAATGACCTTAAATTATAGTACCTGACTCTAAAATACATTATTTTTGCTAAAATTATTTCACTTAAAATATTTTTCAATACTATTTATTTTGCATTTCTTTCTTCCACTGCTAAGCTTGTACTTTTTGCACTTTTTAGCTTCAAAGTGTGCCGCAACTTTCACTTAAAATTTCATAAAAGATCAAACATTAATATCTCTTTAAAACAAAAATAACAGAACTGATGGTTAGATTTTATTCATGTCTTAATAAGTAGACAAAAATTTAGTTATGTAGTAATAGTTATGTAAAAATTAACCAATGCGAAAAAATGCAATGCATCAAAAGTGAAAAGTGCAGTCTTCTATAACCTTTTCTGCATATTATAACTATACTATAACCAATGGTCTTACACTGTATGCAGTTAATACTGGAAACAAATCAGTATCAACTAGCTGATTGTTGTTCCAATAATCAGGCTGAATTTCTATTAAAAGTCTTTAGTCAAAGATATTGCTTAGAGATAAAAATGATAGATAATCTTTAAAACGGATTGCAGAGTGAAGCTGGATTCTTTAAGGAACCTTAGCACCCATCTTCCTCTTTCCGAAGAAACACGAAAAAACCCTAATTAACTCAATAGTCGCAAACGATCTGTATACTTCTATTGGGTTGTATGATACTTTGTAAAGGTATTGCTGCAACGAATTAGCCGACTCATTGGTAAAGGAAGCATCCAAGAACCAAGTCCTCGTCGTTATTTACTCCAGAATTCCTTGTCCTAGTTCAATTTGTACAACTTCAAACTTACCAGCTTGTCTCTATGGAATACTTTGTGGATGGCAAATAGTAAGGATCGCTATATAAAGTTATTTTGCCAACACTTTATGACCGTTTGGAGGTTAAGGAACTGTCACTGACCAACAAATAAACACAGATAATTCATACAGTGATCATGGGAAGTTTAAACATAGATCTCTGATTAGGCGGTTTTTGAAGGTTGGATATCTCCAATCACAGTGCGTACTTAAGATACATGACATTTGTGAACGGTTTGGACTTTGATCTAAATTATGCAAAGTTATGGATCTTAAATAGTAGTGAAGATTATGGTTACTGTACTTTAATTAATTTTATTTACATACTAATGTTTGGTTTTGTTTTCTTTCTTCTTTTATCTATTTGATACATTATATATATTTTAATGATTTTGAAATTATGTATGTAATAATGTAGCCTTTAAAAGATCTTTTTAAACTTTTAAAAATCATTGTAATCTACGCATGTTTTCATTTGATTATTGACTTTTGATAATTGAAATATCGATAATTGAAAATGGATTGATAACGCATGTAACGCACACAAACTGGGTGTGCCAAATAAGAAATAAATAATAAAGTCCATGATTTCAGGGTTATATGTAGGTCTAAGATGAAATTTTCAATTTAATTCATACCTTGATGTTCTTGGATGATCTAGGCGAAGGAAATTGGAAAATGTCTTTCTAAATTTTATTATAATTTAAAAATCTGGTATATATGCCCAATAATCCATCAAAATATGTAATTCAGAGAAAACTCAGTGTTGAAAATCTGGAAAGTAGGAATATTTCTTCTTGCAGAAACTAATAAAAGTAAAAAATTCAATCGGAATCTCTAATGCTAAACAACAAAACAAGTTAAAACACATTTTGAAAGAATATCCTTTTAGAGGTGGATCTTTGTAATATCTTTGTTGAATCGATTTATTTTTTTTTTTTTTGGAAAGTTGTTTTAGTGAAGTTAGTATTCAAAATAAGGTTACTTTTGCAATTGTATAAAATAGAGCAATACAAAGAGATTGGAAACTCTTTTTTGTAGAAATACAAAGTAGAGGTCGTAGTTTTTTCTGATTCAACTACAGACAAAGAGAGAGGGAGTAAGAGGAGACTGTGTGATATCGGGAAGCAAGTCGAATGCCAAGTATATATATATAGATCAGATTTTATCTTAAAAACTTATTTTACTCTTCGCAAATATATATAAGACGCTGCATGGTGTGAGAGTGTAAAGGAAATTGGTTGAAGAAATGTCTTGAAGAGTTCTGCGCTCAATATTCTGCTTTTCTTCAATCTCATCCGTGTCGGGCTGTTAGTTTTGCAATTTCTATGATGGTGTTTGTGTTATCTATTACAAACATAGTTGGCTCTGAATATTCTTCACCCTTAACTAAGGATCTATTGTCATCGAATAACTCAAGCTCTTTCTAATATGGATTACACAGTACCTCGTAAATTTACGTATATTCTCTCCTCTCCTCATGAAATACAGTCTTTTTCCTAACTAATCCTTTAATAATTCTTTATAAAGATATATTAGTTTTGGCAAGTGGGTGCACTATTTCGGGAATTTTTTATTCACTAAGTAGAACATGTAGGACAACTTTGTTTTATTAACTTATAAATAATTTTTTATTATTTTTAAAATGAAGGTGCGTCAACTTCTATTGGTCTTTGGCGCCCAGAGCCTTCTCAGTGCACTGCCGGCCTCCGGACAGTGTTTTCTCGTTACAGAAAACACTGCCCATCACCGGACAGTAAGCTGTAGAGACTCCTAGGAAGAAAAAAATCTAAGGGCAGCACAGCTGGACTCGAACCCCGGGGGTTCCTTCGCATGGGAGTCCAGTACGATAACCACTTAGCTATTCCCTTCCCTAACTTATAAATAGTTTATACCTTTAGAAAAATTATATATATATGTATATATAAAAACTCTGTTTAATTGATAATAATCAACTCACAATACTTATAATTTTACAAAATAAATTTAAAATAGCAATATACTAGCGTATGTTGTTCTCAATTATTTCATAGATTTTTTCTTTGTTAGTTTTAACAAAATATCCCTAATGTTATTTTTCTTGCTTTCTCTTACTGCGATCGTGTCTTTGAAATGGAATTTTCATCGGAAATTCATGTTTGAGGTCCTCTAAATATGAAAATACAGTTTTAGAGAATAGTCTGTATATGAGTGTGTAAATAAAATATCATAAAAACTTTGATATTCCGTTTAGATACATAGCACCACCGGTTTTGACTCGAAAGTTTCGGTTGAAAAACGTCAACCGGAAATGCAACATCATTTTTCGCAACAAATGTCAGATCCCAGCAAATGCAGATCTACTGTTTCAGGCTGTTTGTATTTTAGGAATAAAAAAAAAAAAAAAAAAGATTTAAGATAAAGAATAAAGAATATTGATAAAGATGTTGAGAATTCAGATAATTTTTTAAATTTTAGTCGCATCATTAGCGCCCCAGAGCATTCTCAATGCAGTGCCGGCCTCCAGACCGTGTTCACTCATTACAGACAACACTGCCCATCACGGGCAGTTACCTAAGGAGGTTTCTAAGAAGAGAAAATCTTAAGGGAAGCACTGCTGGACTCTATACCGGAAACTCCGCGTTGCCAGTCCTGCGTGCTACCATTGAGCTAATCCCTTCCCTGACAATTAATTAATAAACAACTTAGATTGTTAACAGTATGAGATCTAATTGCCGCATTATTTATCACCTATATAATTAATTAATTAAAATATGCTTACTTTTTGAAGAAAATCATTCTTTCCGATTTGGCGGCTTCTTCAAAATTTTTTTTGGTTAGAGATGTATTTATGTTTTTCATTTTTATATGTTTATTTACAAATTTATCATACTATTACGTTACACATATCACTTGACTTTTGTAAATTGATTTTTTTATACACCGTCTTTATAAAATAATGAAATAAATAAACAGTTATAATCTAAGAGGATTCCCAACCAGTTATGGTAAAACTGGAAATTGGCCGAATAGTATTATTATTATTATTATTATTTTTAATTTAAGGCCCGTCAACATCTAAGGTCGGTCATTGGCGCCTAGAGCCCTCCACTGCCCACCTGCGGACAGTGTTCTCTCACTATAAACAACATTGTCCATCACTGAACAGTTAGCTGTAGAGGCACCTAGGAAGAAAAAAAAATTTGAGGATAGAACTGGACTGGACCGGGATCTCTGAGTGGGAGTCCAACGCGCTAACCGGTGAACTAATCCCTCCCTAACATTATTAATAGAAAGCATGGACACAATATTTCAAAAGTTAAAATACTATTTACAACAATGTTAATGTAGTTAATCACTAGTATACTGAAGGAAGTACAAAATTATTATATTCATTTTAATGAAGAAATATTCTTTTATTTCCAATCACTTAAAGATTTTGGCAAAAATTCTTTTCCCTCATTTCTAGCGATTTGAAAGCCTAAGATACTGGCGAAAGACGTACACAACGTAGTGAAATAGAAACTAAGTTTGTACTAAGGACGAACGGGAGAGAGCAAAGCATAAACTCGTCGACAAACTCATTAACAATTTATCAATATCAGTGGCAGGCCTCAGACCCATTAATACATCAATTATGTATGCCAGCCAGGCTCTCGCGCATACAACCAGTGATCGTGAGTGGCGCGGAGGGGAAGGGGTGGATGGAAAGTGAACAGCCTGGCAACAGATCTGTAGACAAGGCTGTTCTGTGTTGGCTCGGTCTCTTAGAGTAGCGGGGTTGTTGCGGCCGCCGTTCCTATATTACGTTTCCCACCAATGTTATTGAATGGAGAAGTAACCTATCCTATAGGCTATCCTAAATTTTCTTTATTTTTATTTTTCTGCTTCTTTCTTTTCTTTTTCTTTTATTCATTTTAATATTTATTTGGGAAAAGCGTGATCAATACAAAATTCAACAGCTTAAAAAACTTTCAACACAGATTAGAATGCTGTTTTCACCGAATTTTATTAAAAAGATCTTTATGACTGGATGATTTTCTTAAAGAAACGGCCGAAATTTTAGTATCATAGTTATTTCATAAAATACATTATTATCAATAGGCTTTTAGCCTATTAATAAGTTATCTTTATAGGATTTTAGAATGATTAAGTAGTCATAAAAGAAATATATGACAGATTTGGAATTAATATATCAACACTGTATTTGAACTTGAATTCAATTGAAAGCGTATCTCCAAATAAAAGAGCTATAGACATGAGAAAGCTACCATATTTTGCTGCACAAGGAACAAAACTATAGGAAATTGTTTGTCACAGTTTGGTATATGAACAAAATGAGCTAAAACCATTTCGACTTTTCTAATTTGAAAGAAAGATTTAGAAGGAGCTCAGGTATTTATTTTTATTCACATTTTGATCAGTATCAATCAGTTCTATGATAAAAACATATATTCTATGAATATTGTGGAGGATGAAATTTATTAAACACATATCTTTGATTTGAGATTGCTAACTCCCTCCACCTTGTTATTAGTTATTAATCATCAAATACTAAATTTGCTAATTAAAACATAGTAATTAAATTAGCCAGTAAGTTAACGCCTCTGCTCGATATATAATTACTATTAATAAGTGGTCTTCATGCCATTCAAGGTAATTAAGTGATTAAGAAAATATTACATACAAATTATACATTAGGGGCTTAGAATTTTTATTGGTCAATTGTTTAGTTCAGTTTTTAACAAAACAAAATTAAGGTTGTTGTGGTGGTTGGTTCCGCAGAGCTGGAAAGCATCAGAACATTTTCCGTGATAGCCTGCTTCATTTTGTGGTCATGACCGGTTTCGGGCGTTCGCCATCTTCAGAATGCGTTTGTCAGACAGTGTGATAACACAGACTTGCACAGAGTGAAGTCTGTGTTATCACACTGTCTGACAAACGCATTCTGAAGATGGGCTAACGCCCGAAACCAATCGATGACCCCAAAATGAAGCAGGCTACCACGGAAAATGTCTCTGATAAAATTAAGGTGTAATAGAAAGGTTTAACTAGTACTCATTTGTTACAACATTTCATTTAATAGATTTGAAAATCACGTCACTGTTGTCACGCCAATATCTATTTCGAAATCACACGGTCGGTTGTTTGCAAAAACATTGTCATGTAGTAAGAAACTTGGTTTTTTCAAAAGGGAATTAAATATCCGCAATAATAGTAAATGTTAAATACATTTTATTCGATTCATGATTCCTGTAGATATTAAAATAATTAGAGAAAACTAGGATCTTGGGTAACTGGGAAAGCCTGATTGTTGTGAGACTTTAATTACGCAAGAGCCCATTATCCAGCCTGCTGATTATGTAAAGGGATTATATTGTGTGCTACAAAATAAAGACCGATTCTCGAACAAACCTAAAGACTAGTTGATAGAGTTTAGAGGCTTTTCTAGTTATTTACTGCCATCATTCTAAAACCACAAAAACCACGAAAGACGTTCTCTGCTTATAATGGGTAACGCCCGACAACAATGTATGTATGCACTGATCTAGTAGTAAGAGAGGCTGGAAAGGATAAGCTTCAATAATGCGGGTCAAATTAAATGAATTACTTTTTTATTATGCTTAAACATATGTTGCTTATGGTAAAACTTCTTTTTTAATCTATAAATTTAAGTGTCTTACTTTTTAAAAAATCTGCCTATAATGCAAAGGATGAATATCATTTAAAAGGATTTTATTTTGGTGTAGTAGAAAAATTATTATTTATTTTTGTCTTTAAATTATGAAATATTGATGACTAAAACTTATAGTGAACTAACATGAATTATTTAATTATATGCGTTGACAATCTTATAGGAAATGTGCAGTGAAGCCTTCAGAGACTACAATATAATCGGCCAACCTTGTTCATTGCAACTGTAATTACAATCAGATAATGGAAGTCATGTTTGTATGTATCGCATATTACAAACACATTATGCATTAATATGCATGCCAATAGAACTGATTAAGTGCAATTGGTAACGGTGCACACTTGGATATATATATATTCAGCAATAATCAATAGATACCGGAAATTCTGCATACATACATTTCATTTGTAATATAGCCTTTCCAATTGCTATTCTATTATTGAGTAAACCAACAGCTTAAGTTAGTAATTATTATCTTCCATGTTGTTAATGTAGACGGTAGAAATGTTTTATATAACTTTTCCCTATTGTAATCAATAGTAGTTGAGAAATATTAAATGGTAAAGAACAAGCTTTGGTATATATAGGGTGCGGATACACATGATTTTGCTTTCTTCATAAACAAATCAATTTTGTTTTAGTCTAGATAGGGTACTTAGTAGAAAGTTTGAATATAGAGTGTCAACTCATCATCTTTTTGTTGACTTTAAGAACGCCTATTACAGTGTCCTGCACTCAAGACTTTACCAGGCCATGGGCGAAATCAACATACCGTCAAAACTTATGAGATTAATTAAAATGACGATGACGCAAATTTCATGTTTGGCCCACAACCCATCGGATACAACCCCTCTGTATAAGGCTATCAAAGAAATAAAACAAGGTTATGCCCTTGAAGAGAACATTTCTAGTCCTTCAAAAACCTGCAGCTTTAATGAACAAAAGACAAAGTATTTCAGAAGTGGAAAAGTACAGAAAGAGGAAAAACCTACAAAACGGATCATATATATTCCAGAGAGTGCAAAAGTTCGACTATCTCGAATTTTAAGTCAATTCTTCTTGCAATTTCACTGGAAATCAATAGATGCTATTTTGGGTTGGCCAAGATTATGAGGAACAGTCTACTTCCAGGAAAACCAAAACGACACTTTACAACCAGTAATACGCAGATGTGCCCAAACTTGGACTATCCCCAATACTGATGAAAAAAGCCTTTTTGTGTTTGAAGTTAATGTACTCTGACAAATTTTCGGTTCTGTAAAAGAAGGAAACGTATGGAGAAGAAGGAAGAACAAGAAGTTATATGAACTGTTCGGGAGGAATGTACGTTTTCTTAACAATAATATTAGGTAGGCTGACCTGGGCGGGTTGTGTATGAAATGAGGATGGAGGATAGCGATGCCTAGAAAGAATGTGGAAGACGAAGGAAGGTAGACGGATTGTAAGCAGATCCATAATTTGTTGTCAACACTTGGTGATGGTATATCACAAGTTAAACTATAGTTTTTAAGAAATCCAAAAAGACAAATTTTTACCCTGAAGAAGGCAAATAAATTTTCCGAAATGTCGGTGAAAATTTGAAAAAATAGTTTATTTTTTGTTTTTGTGGCCGTTCCTCAACCCCCATTTTACAACATCAAATCCAGCGGTCGTAACGAACACCAAAATATCCATATTTATGAATAATAATAATAATTTAATTCATTGTATTTAAGAATAATTTTTTTTAAAGTATTCACAGACAAATCAAAAAATAACTTTAAAAAAATATTTATGTCGTTGATAATATAATATTTGTTCATTTTTTTTTATAAGTGTTACATTTGTTATAATAGCACCTGTTACATGTCTATGGCGATTCGCTCCATTTCTAGTAAGGATAAATGTATGATGTCCTTTTTTTTGTTGGGTGCTAACCATCGATTGCTTCTTCATTTCTAGTTCGTAGCAATTCAACATATTAATTGTAGCACCTGTTGCCGTGTTATAATAATAATAAAGAAAATTCCTTTGAACATCAGATCCACAGAAAGATCTACTTTTACAGCTCTCTTTCATATTTCAATATTAAAACAACATCCACCAACAAAGGTTACAATAATTATAATAGAAAAGTATTCGTTATATTAAAAGAAATATTGAGTCGTATTACTTTGTGTTACGTTTATAAGTGGAAGTGTCGTGTTTTATATAATATTTTCGAAATTGATTTTTTGGCAGAAATTGAGCTACCATTTTATTTGGGCATTTTTTCCCAAGAAATTGAATTTTAAAAGTTTCTGGGCGAACTCCAACGTTAAGCTTTCCTTAATTTAAATGTTCAAGTTATATTAAATACATCCAAGTCCATAGAAAGCTGTTTAACTGGAAGTACGACTTTTATAGGCTGTTTTCTGGTTTATCTCAGCAATAACTCCAAAGATTATGTATTAAACTTTGAATACTAACTGCATTAAATATATATATGTAACCCTATTAGTTTTACATTAAATTATTCTAAGGGTGGCCTAGAAAAGTTAAGCTTGACATTAAGCTTAGTTTGGTTGCAGGCTGCCCCAAACAATGTAATTTACTTTCGATATAAACCCTACTAGTACGTAACTGCCCTAAAATCCAGTAATACCCAACTACCATCAATATTTTCATATCATAATACGACCAAATAAACGTTTAAATAAAATTCAAAGCTACACGGATAATAAAGTCAATTAATCTAGTAATAATTTCGATAAAAGAAAACCTTAAATGAGTGTTTCATACCAATACAGTGTAATATATTTGTAATTCATTAAATAATAATATATTAAGTAACCGTTCATGAAACTAATTCGTAAATTGTTTGTTTTTTGTAAAAAAAAAAAAAAAAAAAAAAAAAAACTCTTACATGAAACACTCAAACGGCAATTTATATAAGTATGATTATGAACGATTAATTTTCTTCAAAATTACGATTTTTACCAGATATTTAGTTGTCTTCAATGTTACATGAATGAATGGGAGAGTCCAAAATTTATAAACCGATTTTTTTTTTTTTTTTTAATATTCTCGAAAAGGAATTTTAAACAAAACTAATGATAGGTCTCTCTCTCTCTCTCTCACCCTCTCTCTCTCTCTCACTGTATGTGTAGTTAGTGAATACAATTTAACGAAGCCTGACAATGTTTTTTTTTTTTTGAAAAAAGTAAAACTCCCGAAAACTGAAAACTAATACTGTTTCGGAATAGACACACTTCCGGTCCACCGATTTTCTGAATATTGGCCACTTATTTAATTCTAATTAATATTATCGTAGATAAAAATCGTATAGTAAATTAAAATAGCAGTTTAAAGGAAAGCATAAACACCCTAAGTCTCTCCAAAAATCCTATTAAATGAATTTTACCCCCAAAAATGTCCCAAATATAAGGTGTTAAGTTGATATCCCGTATTTGAAGAAAATCGATGAACCGATTTTGTCAAAAAAAAAAAAATTTAACAAATCTGGTGTGAAACACTCACACAATTCTCTTACTCCACTTCTCAAAATTATAATTGACAATTTTAAAGTTTATGTACCAAACTTAATGAAATTCATGGAAAACTGAAAAAAACTGTTCAGTAAACGCGCACTTCCGGTTTACTAATTTTCTTGACCCTCGGAATGTTGGCCATCATTTATTTCTAATTAATTTTGTTTGGATGGATAGAATTGTATAATCAACTATGATAGCAGTTTAGAGAAAAACATAACCCCATCCCCTCCCCTAAAAATGCCCTTAAATGAATTTTCCCAGAGAATGTTTTAAATAAAAGTTGTAGATCTTTGCATGTGTTTCTAGATTGTGGAAGTGTCAAGAAAATTGTCGGAGCCACTTTTTAAAAAATTAATTTAATTTAAAAAATGGTAAAGTAAACGAACTTCCGGTCATGCTATTTTTTCAAACTCGGAATTTCAACAACATATTTAATTCTAATTAACATTATTTAGATGACAGAATTGTCTAATAAATTGAAATAGCACTTCAGATGAAAATCTAACCCCCCTAAATGAATTTTTCCGGAGAAATGTTTCAAATAAAAGTTGTAGCTGTTTTTTTATGCTTAGTTGATATATCAGTTGTTCAAGAAAATCGTCGGCCCATTTTTGCGAAAATTGCAAACAATAAAAGAACCAACTTGGTAAAGTGGGTACCTTTCGGTTGAGGATTTGACAGATCAACTTACTGTCGATCCATGGTGGATACTAAACGGAATCTCAAATTTAACTTTCTCTACGGTTTTTTCGTTTTTTGAGCTAGGCTGTTCAACATACACACACACACAACTTTCCTACGATTTTTTCTTTTTGGGCTAGGCTGTTCACACGCAACACGACAACCCCCCCACACACACACATACACACACACGACACACACAAAACACACACACATAGACCATTTGCTAAAAACCGTTTTTTTTTGCACTCAGGAGACCATTTCCGGTAATAACTAAGATATCGAAAATTTGACACGATTATAATACTTCCTCTTACTAGGAGTAAGAGAATGTAAAAATTTTTCTCAGTGATGTTTCTGGTTGATCGATTTTGATTAAAACCTTATTAAACGAAATATTAAGTTTGAAGTTTCTAGGAGTTTCCGTTTTTATGTTTTGCTGCAAGAAACCATCACAAACATACACCACTTGGATAATTTCTAAAAAAAACACTTTTTCGTACTCAGGGGTCCTCAAAATATGTATTTCCCGATTATCGAAAAGTTGATACGATTGCAATACTTGCTCTTTTATCGCAGTAAGAGTAATTAAAAATAAAATTAATAAAAAATTTAATTAATATTTTCATAAATAGACACGGATTCCTGATGCTATTTCATTAACGATATAATCCTGAATTTATAATGTTAAAAATTATCGTAATCTTAAATTAATTAATTAAATTTAAATAAATTAATCACTTTACGGATTATATTTTGAAAACCTCTTTATTTTCAAAAACCAAGGTCAAATACCAATGAAAAGCAAATAGCTAGATGGTCACATATTTTCTAAATATGTCAATTAGCTGGCAACTGAAGACTTCCCCAACTAGCAGTCCCAGAAAGGGGAATTAAATTTCCGCACCACAAGTACTTGGTATTCTCTCCCTCGGCAATGTATTTCTTGCAATATGCCACACTAGATGTATTAAGTGAAGTTTTTTTTAAAGTAAAAGATAAACCCTAGAAATTGGCAACAGTTGCTATAGTAACTTAATGATCTAAATGATAATATAAAAAGTTAAGGAACATTGTGTTTTCATATCTGAGTAGAAAACATTAAAAAAAGCCCAGATCTTGATATGAAATTTCTATTAAAAACATTACAAACTTTATAAAGTGGGAAAACTGTAATTGGATAGAGTGAATGCAATCTGGAGAATGGAAGGAGGCCATGTATCATATGATTATATACACTAGATTTAGTTGTATTTAGGTGGCCAGTTACAAGAAGAGATGTTTGGCCTGCTGCAAAACTTCTCTTAGTTCTAGATAAAGAATTTATGAATAGAACCAACAAGGCTATCTACTTATCTTCAAATCTTTCGACTAACCAAACCTTACTTTTCTTTATACTTCTTGCTAGCAAGCGGTTAAATGTTAAAATGTTAAAATTTTTATCCTTATTTTACATTTCTTATAATATGTTCGTTGATTATTAAAGTCAAGATAATTTTGAACATTATAAATTATGGGAATATATTAGTAAATAATATATCATCTTGGAATTCGTTAATTTGTTTTCTTTTTATTAAAATAACTTTTTTTTCAAATATGCCACTGAAAAATGGAAACCTACATTCATTAAACATATACATACTATTTTGGAAAAAAAAATTCGTATTCCGAAAAATAAAGATCAAAAACTATGATGACCGAACCAAATAGATATATACGTCAATATTATTCTCGAACTGCGAAGTAGCTGACAAATGATTTTTTTTTCCCATCAGCTACCCTAGGAGGGGAATTATAATTCCCACTAAAAAGCATTATGCCAAATTCTTCCCTTTGGCAAAATAGGGAAGAGAGAAAAATCATCCGATCTAAAAATGGGACAGTTTTTATGTTAAGACAGTATGAATTCTACAGCAAGCCTTCAGCGCTACAGGTATGTCGCCACAAGTCTCAATCACTTTGAGGATTTTTAATGTTTTTAAGAGAATGTCTTTATAGCTAAATCCACTGCAAACTTGAATAATCTATTGTGGCTCGCTTAAATGCTAGTGTTTGTATACTGAATGTAGTCGCCTGTAAAGTTTAAAAAACATAGTGAGCAAGATGCTTCCATATTGGTTTGCTAAATCCAAGTAATTGCATACATCAATTCAGCAGGTCCTATTGTATTTCTGAAGTTAGAAAGTTTTCTGCGTGTTGTTACATAGATTATCCACAGAGACGCTAAGATCCCCGAAGTGTAAATTCCCACTTTAGGCTCCATTAACTCCATTGTTTTTACTTAAACGGATATATATTTGAATATGTCGATGGGTTCGCAATGGTGGATATCTGGTATTTTATCCGTTGTAGCATGCACATTTATATTGTTCCTGACCGATTTTGGATTTTCATCCATCGTCTGAGCAAATTCACCAAGTTCGCATCACTGCAATGTTTCTGTTACACTCAGATAACTTGAATAATTACAAATGTGAGTGTTTAATAAATGACAGGAAATAATAAAAATTAAGGTAAGCTCTTTTTTACACCCTATTATCGCAATCTCTGGTAGGCTCTGTACAGTAAACACAGGAAAGTTAATTAATAATATAAATTAATGTGAGATACCTCGGGGTGGGCTCTGATTAATAGAAAACAGCAAAAATTCAAAACAGTGAAAATATTGAGTGGACGTATATAAAATGTATAATGGGCGAGCAAAATATTAAAAAATTATATGGACATAATGAATATATAAATTAAATTAATGGTTAGCAAATATTACTTATCACTTTCAACAGCCAAAGAAATGGTGCTTACCTTAAAACACAGAATCCTGGTTACTAGTGTGGAAGACCCATGTGTCCTTAGCCCATAGCGGGGACAAGGGGAGAGGAGAAATAGGAATATGAATCTTATAAGCCTGTAGCTCTTGAGTCTTGATCCATACACTGCTGCTTGACTGGTGATTGTAGATATAATTAAACAGGCTCCCAAAAGTTGCATGGGAGGAAACCAACCGGAAGTAACAATCATGTCATTTCATAATGAGGAGGACCAGAGTCGCTTACTCGACAAAAGGACCAGTTATATTAACACTACCCAGGATATAATGGAATTGATGAGGAGAGAAATTAGGTTAGATTAATTAGACGAGATATGAAAACACTGATATAACATAAGTCTGCACAAACTGCACTGGACTTGTAATGATTTTATAGAGTAAAAGGTGAGAGTAGAAATATGACACGATGCGATGTATGGTTGAATCTGATAGATAGATGTCTAGGTCTCTCACTCGCTTATATACTGGCTCTCCCCACTGTAGCCTGCTTAAGTCAGAGAGTACCAGAGAGAGTTTGTTTTCTCTCGGTCGGGCTTGTGTTCTCTCTCTTGCCGTTACATCGGCTTGTGTTGTCTCCAAACGTTGCCGCCAATATCATGGAGTTGATGAGGATCGACTGGACCTCCCCGCAGAATTAAAGGTTGATTAATTAGGCGAGAGGTACCAACCGTCACGATGCCCTCCTGAGTGGGCAATAAGCTCGGCCGTCCGCTGCGTCTAACCGCCGTCGCGCTCCGGTCTGCTCGAGCTTGTAATGATTTTATAAGTAACGATTGCACCGGGGGAGGTAAATATGAACAACGATAATTGACACATGACATTGGGTGACAGCGCCGTGTGGACAAATACCTAAAGGATAGACGGCGAATGTCTAGGAATCAGCCTCCGCGGAGGATCAACAGCATTAAGATAGTGGGGCGCGGTGTTCACTGTAGCATGCATAACATAGCAGAGCCAAGAAGAGTGTTGTTCTCACAAGAGGCGGCGTGGTGTTCGCTCTTGCCGTTACACAGAATAACCAGAAGTAACAAACTTTGGTTTTCACATTTAAGGGCAACCGAACTAGCCAGAATTGATTAGGCAAAATGACTACTATGTGTGCTGCATTACAACTTGCTCCTTCGAGCTTAAAATGGCGACTGAGTGAGAGAGGAGGAAATGCATAGGTTACCCCCTCTCTACTATTAAGATACAGCCTAATAAATTAGTAAATTATTATCAAAGTAGTAAAATCCCCTCCCCGAAATAAAATTACTGTACGCTGTTGCCGGCAAATTTGAATTTACATTAAATACCGAACAATGAGTGTAACAGAAACATTGCGTTGTAGTGAACTCTCTACACGAACTTGGTGAATTTGCTCTGACAATGGATGAAAATCCGAAACCGTTCAGGAACAAAAAGAATATGCATGCTACGACGGATAAAATACCAGACGGTATATATTTTTAGACAAAATGAAAATTAGTCTCTAATCTTACTTTTTATTTCATCAATGCAACCTATTACACCAACTTGCCACTAATCGAATCGTTTATAACTATAAAACTTTGAAGAAATCAAAGCTAAATTGGTGGTAGAAGTGAGAGTTTCTACTATTTGCAGAAGGTTTTCAGATTGTCACACATTGGACAGAGGAATGAAGATCCACACTTTACAACGATCATTGAAGACAATATCTCGTATGTTTGGGTTCCCAGAATTATGAAGAGAACTATTTTATTTCTCAGAAAAGGATGAAAAGGAATAGAAAGATTGAACTACAAGCACTGAATGATGAGCTTAATCTGGAGATACCGTAAAAAAGTTCTTTCCTCAAGCTGCGAAAATGAAGTGGGAAACAAGGAAAGTAGGGCTACTTCTTCGATGATGTCTATGCAGGATTTCGTTTAGGAGATTAGACATCAGATGCTGAAATGATATCAGTTGGCAAAGTTGCTGAGGTGTTAATACTATGCTCTGATTGAGTGAATACAATATCAAATCCGCATTAGAGGAGAAGAATATGTTAGGAATAGGAACTTCCTCCTTATACCATATCTATAAAGAAGGATTCACCGTGTGCTTTTCTATTAAATAATTTTTCAATCAGGAACATGCAAATTGAAAATTTACATTTTACATAAAAATATTCAAAACCCAAATACATTGTTATTAATTATAATCCAATAAATGTGCGTATATCTTGTATTATTGTTGGAAAGGTTAACTAACTAAGATAACGACAAAGCCACAAACTACCGGATTAATCCCTAAACTCCTAAGTTTAGATCGTTAAACTAATTCCACTTTGGGCCTGCTAGCGTAACAAAAACTGGCTATAGGAGAGTTTCCCAAACTATAACAACTATTGTATAATTATTGGGTTCACCTCAGTAATAGCCCGGAACACAATACTTGAAGAAATTCTAGATTAGATACAAATCCAATATCGTCTAATTTAAGTTGTTCGAAAGTAAATTATATTTCTTATTTATTGACCATTCATAACTTGTTTTTTTTTTTCTTTAATTTTGTTTTTAAAGGATCTCCGATTATTCCCGCGTTTAGATTAGCAGCGATGTTAAATTTTCGGTATAAGGCAAAAGTGAATATAATATTATAACCTGCTATGAATAACAACAAAACTTGCTATGAAATTCAAGAAGTAAACTTAAACATTAATCCAGTTGTTATAACCAAAATTGAGGTGTCGTTCCTCAATTCTAAGACTATCTATCTAGTGCAGTATAAAGTTAGTTTCTTGGTTTATAATTTCTCTTCTTAGTTTGCGCTTCCGAAAACCAAAAATTCCACTAATGCTAGCCAAAAAAAATCTGGTGTGTAACACTCACACAACTTTCTCTTACTCAAGTTCTCAAAATTATAATTGACAAATTTTATAGTTGTGTACCAAATTTAATGAAATTCGTCAAAAAACTGAAACTTTTACTGTTCAGTAAAAGCGCACTTCCGGTTTACTAATTTCCATACAACTCGGAGTATTCGCCATCTACTATTTCTAATTAATTTTCTTTGCGTGATAGAATTGTATAATCAATTATGATAGTACTTTAGAAAAAAACAACCCCACCATTCCCCTAAAAGTGCCTTAAAAGAATTTTCCCAGAGAAAAGTTTTAAATAAAAGTTGGTAGATCTTTGTATATTTAGTTTACATTGGATATTTTGAGAAAATCGCCGGAGCTATTTTTGAGAAAATTGCGAAAAAGTGAAAAAAAATCATTTAGTAATGTAGTAAAGTAAACGCACTTCCGGTCATCCGATTTTTTCAAACTCGGAATTTCAACAACTATTTAATTCTAATTAACATTATTTAGATAATAGAATTCTCTAATAAACTGAAATAGCACTTCAGATGAAAACCTAACCCCACCCCTCCCTCAGAAGTGCCCTTAAATAAATTTTTCCGGAGAAATGTTTCAAATAAAGTTGTTGTGGAGTCTGTTTTATGTATCATGTAGTTGATATTTCCCAGTTTGAAGAAAATCGTGTGCAGCCTTTTTGAGAAATCGGAAAATACGTAGAAAACACGAACTAGTAAAGTGGTACTAAGTTCCTGTTGAGGAATTTGACAGATCCCACTGTCGGATCCCATGGTGTAACTAAACGGAATATCAAATTTTGAACTTTCCTCCATTTTTCGTTTTTTTTGTGAGCTATCTGGTCAACATACATACTCCACACACACCCACACACACAGACCATTTGCCTAAACACTACGTTGGTTTGGACCCAGGGACGCTCAAACGGGTATTTCCAGGTGAACACTCGATCCTCGAAACATTTTGACACGATTACAATACTTCCTTCCTCTTGAAAATAAGAGAAAGTAACAATATAATATTAAACACAGTAATAATAATAATAATAATAATAATAATAATTGCAATAATAATAATAATAATAATAATAATAATAATAATAATACCCCGTAGGGGGAAGTGGACTAGCCACTTCTTCAGGGATCTAGGCGTCCCTGCGGGTTTCCCAGCCTAACAACACTACATATACGCTCATACTGACACCCTTAACACTACACACTAGACATAGGACCTGCAGAGGTAGTTGATGTGTGCAACTACTTGGGTACAGCGCACCCACAGGTAAACTTGAGCTCCCCACCACACACACTCACTCACACCTGAACACTCGACACTTTACAGACGACCACACACACTGCATGAACAAGGACACGCACTCGTTGAGAGCTCGGAGTATAAATACCTCTCCTTCGTGCTTGCCGGCACGAGGCTTTGGGGCTAGGGTGGAAAAGAGGATCCTGGGCATTGAGGGAGACGGCGACCTGCGGGCGTCCGATCCCAACACATGTCTTCGGCCTCGGCTTCACCTGAGAGCTCTACCTGGGGGTTAGCCCGACCCCAGGAAGGCTAAGGAATTCCGCCTCAGGCGGGTTCCTAGGGTTAGGAGGGGGGCCGCGGGGGCACGGGTCGATGCTTCGGTATTGGAACGCTGTCTTCCGCGGCACCCGACTATATCGAGGTGCGATGGTCTACCCGGATAGTAACCGGGTGCATTTGATCGTCCGAGGAGGCGGGACCACGTGCCTCGATGAATAAAATCAATTATTATGGAAAATAATGATGATTTTACTGGGCCTTGCCCACCAACTCACCAGCTCCTAAACCCAAATCCTTTTCCTACTCCAATTAACCCTCTCCCCATCCCCAACCTCAATCCAACTCAGTCCTTTTCTGTTCCCATCTCTCCTATTCCCCAACCTACAAATCTCTCATCGACCTCGGATTTTACTGGCAAAAGGCCTAGCGTGGACATGGACAAATCTTTGGAAAAAATATCTGGGATGCAGTTTACACTGCAACCTTATAGCCCTTCTTCCCCGCCGAGGAAGAAAGCCAAGGGCGGCCACCGGAAATATAATGAGACAGGAAACGAGATAGGAAATAAATTTATTGATTTTGATGAAGACAACTGGGGTAGATTTTTTGTTGTTAAAAAGAAGGAAGGTTCATTCACGAACGAATGCTCCTTTAAACTGTTCAAATTCATTAAAAGTACTTTGGGAAAAACCAAGAGTATTAGGAAGCTTAACGATGGCTCTATCTGTATTGAAGCGGACAGTCGCATCCAGGTAAGGGCCATCTTAAACTTACAGAAGTATATGGATGCCGATTTAGAAGCTGGTCCTCACAAGCGGTTAAATACCTCTCAAGGTGTGATCACTTGTCGGGACTTCTTAAACAGCAGTTTGGATGATATAAAAGAGGGTCTGGCAGACCAGGGCGTGGTGGAGGTAAGACGGATTAAGCGGCGGCAGGAAGGATCCTTAGTGGATACTGCCTCCCTTATCCTCACATTTGACCGCCCAAAGCCGCCACAAATGGTAGACGCTGCCTTTTACAAGTTGAAAGTGCGCCCGTACATACCTTCACCCATGAGGTGTTTCCAATGTCAAAGGTTTGGGCACACTTCCACCAGGTGTAAGGCTACAGAAGCGGTGTGTATATGTGGAAAATAAAACATGAAGGTGAATGCACACCGCCTATAATTTGCGTAAATTGTGGCGGTGAACATAATGCCAGATCCTCGGGGTGCCCGATTTTAACAAAAGAGAAGGAAATTCAGAAAGTAAAAACTCTTCAACAATTGCCTTATCATGAGGCAAGGGCAATTGTTGAAAGTAAATATTATGTGACGAAAGAAGTTTCTTATGCAGAGAAAATGAAGGCACCCCCGTCAGTGGCAAATTTTATCCCTGCCCCTTTAAATAATCAGGGACAATCAATAAATGGCTCCTCCCCGGCCATGAGGGGAACTATTGTAAAGGTGGGAGAAAACCCACCACCCAAACAAAATGCTCCTCAAAGAGCACCGGTAGCTGAAAGGCTACCAACAATCACTCCCACAGATAGTGGGAGTGACACAAAGGTGGGATCACTCCCACCTAAGAAAACAGTCTCCTCCGAAGGGGAGTGGAAGGTGGTTAATCCACCAAAACGCTCCCCTAGGAGGAAAAGGATTAGTGGACTGATGTTGCCACCCCCACCAATTTTAATTGCGAGGGGGGGAAGCATCAAGTCGGCTAAAGAACTGACCTCTGGCCGGGGTGTCCGCTCTCCGAAGCAGCAATGGAATCAGTAATTCTGACGAGGCTTAGGATTGGTCATACACGTGTGACCCATGGGCACCTCCTTATTGGTGAAAGAAGACCTAGGTGCCCTCGGTGCCGAGAAAGGTTAACAGTGGCGCACGTGTTGGAAGGGTGTCAGGCTCTGCATGCACTGAGAGAAAGAGCAGGCCTGCCACATGACAAGCGCGCTATTCTTCAAGAGGGTTCTCCTTACATAAGGAGGCTATTTGCTTATTTAAGATCTATAAATGTCTATAGCAAAATTTAGGTTAGTACTTAGGTTAGGTGAATTTGGGTGAAGGAATATCGAGTACTTCACCCAGTTAGGTTAGTTTCTTTATTACAAAGGGGAAAGGAATATCGAGTACTTTCCCCATGTGTGAATGCGTTGTATGAATGAATCATTAGCATGAATGTATTTATTAGCGAAAATGTATTTATTAGCGCGAATGTGTTTTATTAGTTTGAATGTATTTATTGGCAAGAAAGTATTTATTAGCGTGAATGGTTTTTTAATAGTATGAAAGTATTTATTGGCGAGGATGTTAGCATGAATGCTTAGAATAGGTTTCCTTTTATCAGGGGTTGAAAGAAATTTTTAAAAGTATTTCAACCCCATAGCTTTAAGTTACATTAGTTTTGATCATTTCAGGATGTGTAGGAACATTAGTTTAAAGTACTACACATCGAATATGTATAGTAAATAGCCTCCTACGCGATATCATATTGTATTATAATAAATTATCAATTAACAAAGTCAGTTTAAACTTTTTATATACTTGGTTTTATAATTAAACAGTAAGGTTTCGGACATTAGAATCTACCCCAGTTGTTAATAAAATAAGGGATGGCACAAACAATAAACCCACACTCCCCCTCGTCGACTAGATCGATGATATAAGAGGGGATGTGTGGGTAGATCTTCGAACACCTATGGCTCCATCCTGCCTTGCTGAGCAAGGTGTAGTGCGTGGAAGTCACACAGGTTAGGATGTGCCATCCCAGCTCGAGTGGCCATAGAACGAGAAAGGTTTATTGACTAGAGGCGCTAATGACCATCGTAGTCGATGCGCCGGAAAAAAAAAAAAAAAAAAAAAATATATATAATAATAATAATAATAATAATAATAATAATAATAATTAGAAATAACTATAATAAATAATTCTTTCTTGCGGTGAATTTTGAAAGTTATTTAATTAAATGAATATTTGTGAATTTTCACATTTTACGTCATATTATGTGCGTGCACAGCATAGCTCAAAAAAGAAAAATCGCAGAAAGTTCAAACTTGATATTCCGTTTGGGTATCACCATGGAATCTAACAATAGGTCAGCGGCAAAATTCCTCAACCGGAAGTACCACTTTACTGATTGTTTTTTTTCACTTTTTTGCTATTTTCTCCAAAATGGCCCCAAACTTTGTATATCAAATACACAATCAAACTTCTACAATTTTTATTTGAAAAGTTTCTCCGGGAAAATGCAGTAACGGGCACTTTTAGGGGATGGGGGTTGGGTGGGTTGTCCTCTAGAGAGCTATTTTAGTTTATTACACAATTCTATTAGCTAAGTAATATTAATTACAATTGAATATTTTGTTGAAATTCCGAGTTTGAAGAAAACCAGAAGACCAGAAATGCGTTTTTACTTTTCTGCGTTTTTTAGTTTTCTGGTACTCTCAAGAAAACGGCCCCAATGATTAAACTAGGAATGTGAACTACACATATAAAGAGCTACAACATATTTGAAAGATTTCTCCAGGTCATTTAAAGGGGCTTTTGGGGTAGGGGTGGGGTTATGTTTTTCTCTAAATTGCTATAGAAAATATATAGTTGATTATACATTATATCATCCAAATAAAATTAACTAGAAATAAATAGATGGCCAAAATTCCGAGTTTCAAGAAAAACAGTGAACCGGAAGTGCGTTTTTACTGAACATTTTATTCAGTTTTCGACAAACTCCAAGGAATTTCATCAAATTTGGTACACAAGCTATAAAATTTGTAAATTAGGTACAATTTTGAAAACTGGAGAAAGAGAAAGTTGTGTGAGTGTTTCACACCAGATTTTTTTTTTCTCTTTCATATTTCAGTGTGAATTAATTTCAAAAACCTGAAAATGAAAAAATTGCGACCAGGCGAAAACAACAATTTCTTTAAAGTTATTTTTAACTTTTAAAGTTTTAAATTGGTGTATAACACATTTTACGAACACTAAAAGACGTACAGGCCAAAAGAAGTTAATAAAAATATATTTTTATAAAAACAATATGGTTTACAATGGACGTAAAACTTATTTAGTTAAGTTTAACAAAGTTAGCTGTCCATCTAGTTGCTAGTTAATCTTATTACATTCTCTTATTTTTTGGGAGTTATTTTCACTCGGTTTTTCTTTGACAAGATGTATTTTTCTTTTTCACTTGAAATATGTTTAGTTTAATAGTAAATGTAGTAGAAAATAACAAAAGAAAAAATATATTCGGGTTGAGACAAGAACTGAATGAAACTAAAGGAAAAAAAACTACTAACTATAATAAAGTTCAAGGCCTACAAATACAGCCAAACTGTTTATGTATTGAACAGAATGGAAGACAGATAGAGCCTACGCTGAGCTTCGTTTACTAGCAAGGCGTAGGCTAAGCAAGCGGCACATTTGTTTCACCATATGTTCATATAAACAAACCTGAGGCGTGAATACTTCTCAGTAATACCATTTCAGAATTGTCTTCATTCATATACACAATCCATACTCGCTCGTAAGATATAAATGTTGTGCGAACCTTCCGTTTTTCACAAGTTATAAACATGTTTTTCATTTACAAACTCGCCTTCTGCCACCATATAAGTCCACAAGTATTCATTTGTTGAAAACTTTTAACAAACCTAACTGCAACAACAAGCGCATACGATAGTTCGTTGTTATTAAACAATACAACACTAAGCTGAAATGTATTTGGTGTGTTGATTTGTAGTAGTAGTCGATGTAGCACGAGCGGTTTAGTAAAAGCGTTTGTGTTTGTAAGTATTAAGAGAGAGAAGTAATAAGAATAATTAAGAAAACACTGGTAGATTAAATTAAATATATTCTTTAAAGATATTTAAATGCTATTCAATAACACAGCAATATGCTTATTAATTTACCGAAATTATTTGGAATAAACTCTTATGTTTTAACTTAAACTGCCACTGATTCTAAGAGAGCGAAAAACAATGTTTGCTTGAATGTCTGTTTCAGATTGTGTTGAAGGAATGTCTTCTAATTGTTCGTTCAAATCTTCCCCTGTGAGAAGGAGGGGTAGACAATGCTAGCAGGGTTCATGAACTCTTCCTGTAGCTGTACTCTTCTATCTGCGTGTACCCTTTTTTGCCAACGAGTTTGCATTTTCTTCATAATCTTTAAATAAAATAGATATAATTTCTTACATCCATCACAAAGCACTATAATAGAATTAACTTTTTTTGTTGTTGTGATAATTTGTCATAGCATGCATTGGCAGTTACATGTTGTTAGCAATGTATTGCCTAGAACTCCAAATTTGAAGAAAGTTAGTTAACCAGTATTGGGATTTTACAGAATAAATGTTTCACTTTTCAGGGCGACAATTCTGGGAAAGTGCCAAATCGACTCACACTCAACAGATTTATATCCTGATATTACGTACTACTATGTCACAAACACAACGTTACATACTGACCTAAACATCCTACTCCTGGACGACCTAAAACAACAAGTTTACAAAAGATACTACCACAAGCTAGGCGCACACAATAATCCACCATCACCACCTCTATGACCATACTAAGAATCCTCCCAGAGGTTTTAAATGCCATTGCCCAAATGGCCTTATGTCAGAAAAAGAGGAGTAACCTGTCCAGGAAGCGTGGCATTATTTCCTTCTCTCAAGCAACTTAAGCCAGATTCAAATCACTGAGCTAAATTACTTATTGTACCTCATTTTGCAGGTTGTAAAAAAATATAAATAAATGTCTTAAAAAGAAAATCTAATTTGGAATCTCGTATTTAAGTTTCTTAATGAGACATGCTCATAAAAGAGTATCTTCAGCTAATTTCAATCCTAAGTGCAACTAAACCTGGGCAGAGGTCTTCCGCCAATAGATTGAAATTGAATTATCCGATAAGATTGTGCTATAAATATGTAGGTCATATCAGAGATATTTTCCTTGATAGCCTGCTTATTTTTGTGATCATCGACCGGTTTCGGTCGTTCGCCCTTCATCAGGATGCTTTTTGCCAAACAATGTGATAACATAGACTTGCATAGAGCAACTTTAGTTGATACAACTAAATCAAAATGAGTGTATGAACTAAATTTGCTTTGTGCAAATCTATGTTATCACACTGTTTGATGAAAAGCATCTTCATGATGGGCGAACGCCGCAACTGGTCGATGACCAAAAAAGAAGCTGGCTATCACGGAAAATATCTCTGATGCTCTCCAGCTCTGCGGAACCAACCACGACAACTATGTTTGCTCATAGTTAGCTCATATGTTTGGAATTATTTCTTCAAGTATTTTATAGAGACTGTTATAGGACCGCAAAATACGACTTCATTCGTCTCAGTTTACTATTATGTTTCAATAATATCCGTATTTTCAATTATTAAAAGTAACTAATTAATACTTTAATTTTTTTCTTTTATATTAAGTTAAGATAGAAATGTCCACTATTGTCCAAAATTTGTTAATGTGGTAGGCTATTTGTCGTTTGAAGTTCCTAAGAAGTTATTATAAATGTGCCTTAATCCAATGGATTATATTTCCTTGTAAAGCGTAAATAAACAAAGAAAGAATTAGAAGTAAAAATTTAAAGAGAAGAGAATTGTGTGAAATAAAAGGGAAAGGAATAGACCCACCCAATAGTGAGCCCTAATTTGACCTTTTGACATACATCAAAGTTATAATTTAAAATTAGAAGAATCGTTAAAGGAATGCTGTAAGGTCGTTTCCATGGAAATGTGATCAAAATTCATATCCAACCAATTCACTGGGTTGTCTAAAACAGAAACACATAAATAATGCATTTTTAAAAATAGAGATGTATTGATTTTTAATTGTCACCTAGACAATCAATGAAATTCCTTGCATTATTTGTAATGTAGTAGTTAAAAAAATAAACACAACAACATCATAGGTGCTGAACGTGATTGTGATTGGCCGGGAGTTATTATATTGTTTTTGTTTATTTATTTTTTTAGATCTACTCAATCAAAGTTGCTATAGAATCAGGCCAATCCTCCAGGCCTCTTGTATTTGAGCAACAAGTGGCCGTCTTTATGTTCACTTTTCAAAACATCGTTGGTCAACTCCGATAATGATGGAAAAACTTCAAAAGAATCTTAAGAAGTGTTATTTAATATTAACAATTAATTCGTCCACTTAAGAATTTTGCTAATTCTTGACGGCAATTAAATTTTTATTTCAAAAAGTATAAACATTTCATAATTAACGATGAGTTTTATGATTTTCATGTGATTCAATTATTACTTTCTCTTATTAATAATAGTAACAGAATCGTGTCAGATTTTCGAAATTGAGTTTTCACCGGAAATACACGTTTTGAGGTCCTCTAAATCCAAAAAAGTGGTTTTTAGAAAAAGGGTCTTGTGTATGTGTGTGTGTGTGAAAAGAATATCTCAAAACGAAAAATTCAAGAAATTCAAACTTCATTGAGGCGGGTTGTTAGTTACGTTTGAAAAATGTAAAAACGTATTCTACGTATACTATAACAGTCTACTGTAACTATTGTTATCCGACGTTTTTGCATCGGTGAACTTAATAAAATCCGATGTTTGTGGAATATAAAGTAGTAATTGAAAAGAAAGAAATATTTCAAATTTGCAGCTAAAATAGGAATGGAACAAAGTCCAAGCAGTAAAGTGATGGTTGTTTTGTTAGTGTAAGTGTGAGTGTGTCAGTATTTAAATTGCTATTCTCCTAAATTTAAGGGAATAATACAACGTATTGTGCGTTTTCGTCACGAGTGACGTACACCAGCAGTGGCGTGACATCTCTCGCTGTTGAGGAGTTCCTGCACCTTTACGTACCTGGACGAGATTACTACCTTGGAGGCGGCGAAAACATCACCACAGGACCCCAACGTAATATCTGGATTGAAAAGTAATGACACCGATATAAGGCTCCGTAAGTTTATTTGACTTACAATCAGAAATAAATAACTAAATAGATAAGTACTTGAATAGAATCACACGAAAGTTTATTAATTAGTAAATTAAATTGAAAAAAATTAATATCTTGCTGCATTGGGCACTGGCCAGTCCTTTTTTTTTTTGGCTTTTGTGTATATATAATAAATACTTTTATTAGAACATTACTTTTCTGTTTCTTTGTAAGTTAGAATTTAGTTTTTCTTTGATTGAGGGGATATAATATATTTCACAGGAAATATTTGCTTTACCTTCTTTTTTTGGTTTATTATTTTCATTTTTTTATCATTGTAACAAAACTGTTGGGAATAAAACTGAGGGAACCCCATTGTGTTCACCTTGTTAGAAAAATTGTAGTGTTTATTCCCCTACAACCTATTTTTTGTTTATTTTACTGTGTGAAGAATCTATTTCTATTTTAGCGGCAGAAGATCAGCACCAGTCAAACACCCACGAGCTCACCCTTCACTTCCGCGGTTCCTCTAATACCTTTTCCTACCTCGTCCCTGAGCATTTCGCTGTTTCCGCTCCTCCCTCTCCGAAACCTCTTCTCCCAACAAACAGCGTGGCGTCCAGTTCCTCATACATTATTCCTCCTGTTATATTATACTTCTGGTAGTAGCCCTAATTAATCTACTAGTTCCGTTTCCCGAACTACCACCCACGCCCGTCTCCAGTGTTGTCTGGCTGAGCACCTGCATACTTATTACCTCCAGGGAAACGGGGTAATACTATAGTATGATACATACCGTTTGAATTTTTTTTTTTTTAATAGAAAAAATTGATTATAGATGGATTTTTAAGGAAATAAAAGTTATGAACCCTTAAAATTTACCCAACCAATATTTCTGGGCTATTATTATTATTATTATTATTACCAACCAGGGTGGGATATACCCCGGCACTGCAGCCAACAAAGGCTTATTGTGCCATCTTCGGTAATCTCTAGTAGATGAACCCTCCCTCCTTAAGGAATTTCAGGGCTTTCACCACCAGATCATTTTGGGCTACTATCTCCTCAGGTCGCAACGTACCAAAGGTCTCCTACCTCAATTTATTTATTGCTACGCAATCAAATAGCAGGTGGGAGGCCGTTTCCTCCTCCTCCCGACATAATCCGCACAAGGGTTCAGCGCTTATGAGCCCTACCTTGTGCAGATGCTTCCTGAACCTGCCATGACCCGTAAATAGTCTTGTCACCTCCTTTTAGGAACGCCTACATCTATCTTACTCCCGTCTGTGTATATCTCTAAATCGTAATCTTCGCCTACTTCTTCAACTTCTGCACATTCTGTAGGATGCGGTAGTAACTTACTGTTGTTATGTAAGTTGAGTAATGAAGGTTGGAGAGTTGGTATAATTTGGGTGAAAGCACTCTCGGGCATACAAGGAAATAAGGCTGCAGATCAAGTAGCAAAAGCGGCAGCAAAGGATCATATGTTGCAGATTGAATACTGCTTAGTCCCTCGTACCTATATTTGGTACATGACATCAAGACAAAGTATGGAACGCTGGGAAACTCAATGGCAGCACTCACAAAAGGGCTGTCATAGCAGGAAATTTTTTCCGACTGTTGCTTCTAGAATGCAGTCAAATTTTCAAACCACCTATAAAGTGACTGAAATGTTGAGTGATCACGGTAAATGCAACGAATATTTGTGTCGCTTTAAAATAAGAAATGATTCTGCTTGCCCATGTGACCAAGTTTCAATACAGTCTTGGGATCACTTGCTGTTTGACTGTCTCCTCCTGGAAAGAAGTAGATTCCGTTTGATTAGTGATGTGACCACTAAAGGTGGCAGTTGGCCCTTGAGTCATCGTGAATTAGGGAAGAATTATTTACCTTAATTTGAAGAGTTTGTGAATAGAATCGATTTGGACAGTTTATGTACTTAGTAACTTCATTGAGTTACAATATATATATATATATTATGTGTGTGTTTGTAATTTGTTCATTAGCATTATTATTGATTTATTTATTTATTTGAATAAGTTTGTTTTGCTTTGATTTATTGATTTATTTATTTGTGTTTGTTTTACTTATTGTAGTGAGATCACATATTTTATTTATACAAAAGTCACCGCAAAAATGTTGATTATTATGTTTGTTTGGTTATATATGATTTGTATCAGATTTGATTTACGTATAAATTGTCACCTGAGAAATCTGGCTCCTACTCAGACTAAGGGCCATTTGGATCCTTCGTTTACACAATCCTGGCATCATTCTTTTACTGTGAATGGCACCTGGACTCCCCCTCCAGAGCTCTTCATTTCTGGGCTAAATAGCAGCATTATTAAATATCCTCATTCACTAACTGATTCTAAAATTAACGGATGTATTGAACGGTTCTTCTCCTTCTTCTATTTATTTTGAAGGCAACTATATTATGTTCATTAAAAATATCCGGTAAATAAAGAAAATTTGTTAATCAAAAATGTGATATTTGCCGTAAGAAAAGTCGATACTGAGAGTTCACATTGGATTTTTACTTTCTCTTACACATAGTAACTTAATCTGTACATGTCTGTAATGAAAAGTCGCAGAAAGCTCAAACGATATCCCATTTAGGCAGGGATCGAACATTTCGTACAAAATCCATTAACCGATCTTCACAGATTAGTTTTTTTTTCCTTTTCGTGATTTTCTCAAAAATTGCTCCATAATTTTTGTTTAAACTTCGTATACTATCTACTACACACATAAATATTTATACAAACATTTATTTGTAATATTTTCTCAGATAAAATTGATTGTTTTGATGTTCTAGGAGAACAGTAGCGTCATGGTTTTCTTTACAGTACCACTTCAGTATAATGTATGGTTTTTACCACCTACATAATATTAATAAACAGATAGAAATTCCAAATTTAAACTAAATCGATTTATCGGAAGTTTGATTTTACAGAATACGTTTTTAAGTGTGTTTTTTGGGGGGGGAATTTTCTCGAAAAAAGTTAGAACGATTTCCTTTAAATCTGGTACGCTAACTGCACAGATTAAAAAATATCACTTTTATTTGTGTAATGGCAAGAGAGAGAACACAACACAGGCCCGACCGAGAGAAAACAGACCCTCTCTGGTACTCTCTCACTTAAGCAGGCTAGAGTGGGAGAATCTATATATAAGCCAGTGAGAATCTGTCTAAGGGATATCTATCTATTAGATTCAACCATACATCGCATCAAATCATATCTCTACTCCCACCTTTTATTCTATTAAAATCATTACAAGTCCAGTGCAGTTTGTGTAAACTTATAGCTACATTATAACAGTGTCTTCATATATCGTTTAATTAATCAAACCTAATTTCTCTCCTCATCAACTCCATTATACTCGTATTTTAAACATTTTTTTTAAAAAAAAACCTGATTTTGTGCGAAATTTGGGGCGTTAAATTTAGAAAATGTTATATGCAGTTTGTTTAGAATTTTAGTACGCAATATTGGGCCAGAATATATATTATTACTTGTCTACTTGTCAAGCTTAGTAGTAGGTACTTATCCTCCCTACCAACCCTGCTTTTCTTGTTAGGATAAATACGAGTATGTACAATTTGAGTTTAAAGAAATTTGTTCATTTATATATAATTGTACTTACAGGAATAAGAAAAAGGCGTGTGAGTGTTTCGCAAAATATTTTTTTAGTTTTCTTAAGGCATTCTGTACCAGATTCATCAGTCAAACTATGAGCGAGCTCTCGGAGCAGAGCTAAATCTTCAGTTCAGTAAATATATATGTATATATAACTAAAATAGTATTAGATCATGTTCTCTATAAATTAATTCCTTGTCCCATTCCTTGTTTGGCAAAGTCTCCTTCCTTTCTTAGTTCATAGTGCCATTTCTCTGGGACTTATTCTTCATCATGAGACATGTCTGAAATATTTATTTGCTCTTCAAAAAATCTCAGTTAGTCCAATTGGTTTTTAGATCCAATCTTAGGTCCAAGGTGCATCTGTATAAAATGTTACTTAGCCTGGTAAAGGAATCAGCTTCTAGCATTGTTTAAGTATCTATCTAGAATGACAGAAATACAGTTATAGAATTGTACAAAACATTGGATAATTAGTTTATTTACATTCTTCCATCTAAAGAAGAAGTACTTAATATTTGTTGATAAAAATAACATTAACTGGATAAAACATACTTATTATAGGGAGGTGGGAAAGAAAGATAGGAAGATAGAAATAAAAAAAAATAAAAAATAGAGGGAAAAATAACGTTCACTTTTACACATTCTGACCAAAGGATATCTTAGGCAAAATTACAAGCAACTCACGTATGAACTGTAAGAATATAGATAGAGTTGGTGTAGGCTATTTCTTGATATTTATGTGTCTTTCATTCGATGTTATATTTCGCACGTTCAAATGGATCAATGATAATCTTAGCAAATATAACCCTTTCGCAAAATCTATCCCCAATGATCACAGTTCTTCCTCTTTATTTCCACCATTTGTGCATCCTTTTATCGTAAATTGATCCTCTTTTTCTTGAATTTATTATTTCATGAATTGACTTCGATTGAACGCAATTTTTTGATTCTCATGAAGAAAATATAGATTTAGAAGTCTGGCTTTACGTAAAACTTTTAATAAAAATAATGCAATAAATGACCATTTTCCAATCGAAATGTTTTATAGTAATATAATTTCTGAAAAGAATAAGGCTAATATTTGGAAAATTTATATACATTGAAAACAACGCCATTCTGCAAAAGTGGTCCTTCCGGTTAATCTATTTTTAATGAAATCTCTCATTTTGATTCAACATTCATTGTGAATGCCGCAGAGCATGTATACGTCAGATAGTTTACTTGAGTGTCAGATAGCATGATTATATATGTAATTTAATTGTTTTTTATTGTTTTAATTTATACTAATCTTACAAACATTAACTTTATCTTTATTATTAATCTTAAACACAGTAGTCAACAACTAACACAGTGGACCATTCGTGATTAAATATTGGTTCGATACTCAAAGAACAACAATTAAAAATAACATAGTATAAATAATTATCTAGAATTGTAAATTTATTCCCAAAACCTAATTTAAGTTGCATATCTCTACTTATTGATGTATCAATTTTTAAAGAAACCAAAAATACAATGCCTTTTAAAAATGGAAACAACATGCGATAGGGAAGAAGTGATTAGCTCACAGATAGCGCGCTGGATTAGCAACGCAGAGATCCCGGGTTCGAGTCCATAGTAGTGCTGTTGCGATCCATTCGAATCGCAAGTAGTGCTGCCCATAGATTTTACTCTTCCTACGAGCCTCTACAGCTCACTGTCCGGTGATGGGCAGTGTTATCTGTAACGAGAGAACACTATCCATAGGCCGGCAGTGCACTGAGATAGATAGATCCGGGCGCCAATGACTATAAATGTTGACGCGCCTTAAATTATGAAAGAACAAAAAAAAAAAACATGTGGCCTTAGAGAGGTATAAAGAACCCTTTCTTAACTGATTTGGGTCATGGCAAAAAAACTCCAAAAGAGTATATACATACTGTAAACTGAAATTTGAATCGAACATTAATTCAACCCATGCTTATAATTTTTTAAAAAACAAAAATTTTCACTTTTTGACGATCACTTGCAACCAGAAATTTTGCAAAATAACTGAACAGAAAAAGAAGATAGGCCTAACTCCTTTCCTCCCAAAACTCAGCACTTGCTTCTTATGTTTCATAACATACGTATTTCCCAGAAATTTACATAATTGAAAAGGTTGATGACTTACCGGTTATTGAATATAGAGATGTACTTTTAATTTGTATGTGAACTTTAAAGTATTTCTGCCATATTCCCTGAGGAAGCACGTGATATTTAAGTATTGTTGTTGCTATTGACGGCGAATCATGTTGTGTTGACCATAATTATTCCATTTTTCTAACGAATCAGAAAGTTTCCTTTTAATAAAATTATATCATTATTATGTATTGTATTGTAAAAACCCAATAATGCTCAACCAATTTTGAAGCTATAATCCAATAATTCCTTTTGGAGTTTTTTAGTTAACCTAGGCCCCCAAATGCTGTTACACTGGTGGAAAACCTCGGCGATTCCAGTGGAGCAGCGAGCCAACCCTAACGCCCACATCGTGGGGGCCGGGCAACGTAGCACCTGGGTTTCTCCGGTGTCACGGCTAACTAGGGCTCTGGCGGGTCAACGATTACCCCCCGTTGGCCTCCTGTTTTATGTCGCCCTTCCATGAGATCCCTACTCACCCCATCCTGCCTCTATATCCGGCTCAATCCTACGGTGTTATGCGATCCGTGCCTATAGGATGGTTGGTCCCGGAGCCTAAT
Source organism: Triatoma infestans (assembly GCA_011037195.1). Lineage (NCBI taxonomy): Eukaryota > Metazoa > Arthropoda > Insecta > Hemiptera > Reduviidae > Triatoma > Triatoma infestans. Next base: position 56,252 of record JAAEAF010014814.1, on the reverse strand, counting down.
CCCGGGGCCGTTACGGAGCCTCTGAGATACCAGGCGCCCTCCCAGAGTAAGTAGCCTTACCCGGTCATTGCGGGGCTCTCACCGGGTGGACTTCACCTCCCCAGCTACTCGTGGGAACAACATGGAGCAGCAACCTTCAAATTTTAAACACAGACCTTCGGACGAGCGGGAGGATGCCCCCACGTCCGAGGCCACTACACAGCCTCCCCGGAGAGCCCTAAGGGCGCTATCTCTAGAGGAGGTTGATGTGATGTCCGATATGGACATTCTTGCAGTCCGTCTGTCAGGCGCGTCCAACAGGCGGGTGCAAAGGTTAGTCGGTCAGGGCACTGATTTGGTAGTCGCAAGACGATCCATAATCAGGGAGAACCTTGTCCGGCAACAGGAAGAAAAGGCTCAGGCCGGAAAAAGGCCGCGTTCGGAGGAAAGTACCCCGAAAGCATCGCGGCCGACGAAGAGGGCGAGACCTCGTACTTATGGGGAGGCTTTGTCCTCGGAGAAGGTCGCGATTGCCGCGGCCGATTGCCCGGACACGCAGTTGGAGCCGGATAGGCTGAAAGCCATCCAAAAATCCCTGCTGTCCACCATAGCGGCCTCCACGGAGGACCATCAGGTGCGCTTTCTTAAGTGCACCCATAAAGCAGGGTTTCTCCTGCTTATCTGCGCGGACAAGGAGAGTGCGTCCTGGGTGACGGAGGTCGTCCCTACGCTGCGGCGCTGGGAGGGCGCTGCCCTCGGGGTCCTGGTGGGGGACGAGGTCCCGAAGCCAGTGACGTGCTCGGCCTTTGTACCCCATGAGGATGGCGAGCCGGTGACGGCGGAGAGGGTTGTCAGCCTCTTGAGGTTTGGCAACCAAGGCCTCAACCCCGGCTTGTGGACCGTTATGGGGTGTGTTCCGGAGAGCATGGGACAGCTCTTCACCTTCTCCATGGGAAGAGCAGGTTGAAGTTCCGAACCAAGGAGAAACGAGGCGACGAAGAAGGAGTTGGGGTCCCTTCCGCCGAGGCGATCCGCCCGGCGGAGGGTGTTCTCTCCACTTCTAAGCTGGCGCGGGCCCCCGTGTCGGATGTTCCGATGACAGAGGCTCGCGCACCCAAGCCCTCAGCCGGCCGTAAGGCAGGCGAAAAGAGAGGCAAAAAAACCGACAGGGGGAAGGGCTTGCCCGTCGCTCAGGGCAAAGCCGCGGTCAGCTCGCTGTTGAGGCCTCAAACCCCTCAGCGGTGTCTGGCACCCGAGCGTGCCGAAGTGTGGCGGGGGGACGAGCCTAGCTCGCCTTCCCGACCCCCTACTACATCTTAGGATGGGGCTACGGGTCCTGCAAATCAACCTCCATCACGCCAAGGCCGCTTCGGCGGTCTTGTGCAGGAGGTTTGAATCGGAGCGACTACACATCGCTCTGGTGCAGGAGCCGTGGCTCGTGGCCGAGGAAATCAGAGGCATTCGCCCATTTCAAGGTAAGGTATTATATTGTAAGGGCTCTGGGAAACCCAGAGCCTGTATAGTCCTTAATAATCAGATTGATGGTAACTTACTGCCGGCACTTTCCTCAGGCGATTTTGTTACAGCAATCATCTCGGCACGGACCGAAGGTGGAATCAGGAGGCTGGTGGCCTGCTCCGCCTACTTTCCCGGTGAGGACCAGTCTTGCCCGCCGGACCTGATGGGAGAGATCGTCGACTTCTGTGAGGCGAAGAATCTCCCGCTCTTCGTGGGATGTGATGCCAACGCACACCACCCAGCATGGGGGAGCAGCAACTGCAACAGCAGAGGTAAGTCCCTTTTGGATTTTATCTATGGTAAAGGGTTACTAATCTCTAATTTAGGTAAGGAACCCACCTTCGTCACGGTGGCCAGGAGAGAGGTGTTGGACCTGACCCTGACCACCCATAGGCTGAGTGATGACATCAGGAACTGGCATGTGTCTTCGGAACCATCCTGCTCCGACCACAGGCACATCAGGTTCACCATCGACACCCCCCCCCGTTGCAGCAGGTAACATTCCGGAACCCTCGGGAAACCGACTGGGAAGGATTTGTGGATTCCCTCAAGTATAGAGTAGCACAGGGAATCTCTGACGGGAGAGGGGTGGAGGGTCTTGAGCGGACGGTAGAGGAGGTGCAGGAGGCGATAGCCACTGCCTTCCAAGAAAACTGTCCGGTAAGGTCAAGACCACAGAGAGGAAAGACGGTCTGGTGGAACAATCACCTCGAGAAACTGAGGGCCGAGGTGAGGAAACTGTTCAACAGGGCCAAAGTTACCCAAAACTGGACCGTCTATTGGAATGCCCTCACGCAGTACAATAAAGAAATTAGGAAGGCCAAAAGACGTTCGTGGAGGCGGTTCTGCGAGGAGATTGAGGACTCACCCTCGTGCGCCAGAATCCACAGAGCGTTGGCCAAAGACGGTACTGCGAACGAAGTGGGGTTCCTCCGAAAGGGGGATGGGACCTTCACTGTCTCCGAGGAAGGAAGCTTAGAGCTCCTCGCGGAGACGCACTTTCCAGGCTCATCCCGACTTGCAGGCCCAGAGGTGGCGGGGATCCCTGGGGAAAGGCCAATTAGACCTTCCCCAGAGGACTGGAAACTCGCCACTCTCATAACCAGGCCAAGCAAAGTCAGGTGGGCCATCAATAAATCCCTACCTTTCAAATCTCCTGGGACGGATGGGATTTACCCGGTCCTTCTGCAAAAAGGACTACATATTCTATTAGCATACCTGTGTAGAATCTTTAGGGCATGCATAGCCCGAAGGTATACGCCGGTACCGTGGCGTGAGGTCAAGGTGATCTACCTTCCCAAGGTGGGTAGAGTGTCTGATCTCACGCCAGGCTCGTATAGACCGATTAGCCTAACCTCTTTCCTGAGCAAAGCTCTGGAAAGGTTGTGGACAGATATATCAGGGATGAGGTCTTGCGTGCTAACCCCCTAAGTGCCCGCCAATACGCTTATCAACCAGGTAGGTCGGCTGAGGCTGCACTGGATGATCTTAACAGGCTGCTATCAAAATCCTTGGAGGACAAGGAAATTGCGGTAGCCACCTTTTTGGACATTGAGGGCGCATTCAATAACGTCTCGCGCACCTCGGTCATCAACTCTCTCCATAAAAGAGGAGTACCAGCAGTGCTATGCGGATGAATGGAGTCTGCCATAAGTAGTCGAATTAACATCTCGTCAATAGGTCAGACCACCCTTAGGGTAAAAGTAGGGAGAGGGTGTCCACAGGGAGGGGTTTTGTCCCCTCTGATGTGGACTTTGGTCGTTGATGACCTCCTCCACCAACTATCTGCGGATGGCTTTGACTGCCTAGGCTACGCAGATGATTTGGCAATCGTGGTAAGAGGCAAATACCCTACTACGATTGCAGAGCGGGTTCAAGCAGCTCTAAACCTGGTTAGGAATTGGTGTAGGGAGGAGGATTGTCCATAAACCCCCACAAAGCCATAATAGTTCCTTTCACGTTGCGCCACAAGTTGGAAGGCCTTAGGCCTCCATTACTTGGGTACACCCCGATTCCATTTGCGATGGAGGCGAAGTACCTTGGCGTTACTTTCGACCGAAGACTCACTTGGAACCAACACATTGACAAAATTTCTCACAGAGCCGATGCGTCATTTAATAGATGCAGACGGCTTTGTGGGAGAAACTGGGGCTTGCGTCCAAGTTTGTCACTATGGATCTACACCAGGATCATCAGACCCATGGTTACATATAGGTCGGTAGTTTGGTGGACCAAAACGTTGCAGAAGGGGGCGGTGGAAGGGCTCGGTGGGATCCAAAGGCGAGCATGCCTTGGTTCCACGGGGGCCATGAAGACCACCCCGACTGCGGCGTTGGAAGTCCTCCTCAATCTGCCACCATTACACATTCTCGTTCTAGGCGAAGCCAGAATGGGAATACATAGGCTCCTGCAGGGGCCGCCTCCCATCACCTCTAGGCATGATCGTAATAACCAGAGGTTGATTGAGGAAATCAAGGCGGACTATCTTCTGGGGATGCCAACGGATAGGATGGTTCCTAAGTATTTTTTCGAAAGGAACTTCCATATTGTCATACCGAGCAGAGGCGAATGGGGCTGCGACCCACCCCTGTTCGGTAACTCGATCTGGTATACAGATGGATCCAAAACTCCGACTGGGGTCGGAGCTGGGGTCTACGGGGGCAGGCCTAAAGTTAAAATTAAGGCCAGCCTAGGGAAGTACGCCACGGTCTTTCAGGCTGAAGTCGTGGCGTTACAACTCTGCGCTAGGGAGATCATAAGGCAAAGGATAGTGGGTAGAAGAGTGGCCATATACTCCGACAGTCAGGCAGCCCTGAAGGCACTTTCCTCACACCAAATAGTCTCAAGACTGGTGTGGGACTGCCTACTTGCCCTCACCGAGGTGGGTACTCGGAATAAACTGACACTCGCCTGGGTGCCGGGACATGCGGGGTTCCTGGGCAATGAGAGGGCGGATGCCCTAGCGAGGGAGGGCTCGCAGGATACCTTTATAGGCCCCGAACCCTTCTGCGGCTTGTCCAGGAGCCTCATCCAAACTTCTATCAAGGGGTGGATAGAAGATCAGCGTCTGCGTTGGTGGGAGGGAACACCAGGACAGAGGCAGGCAAAGCTCTTCATTAAAAGACATTTGCCTAAATTTACCAAAGACCTACTGAGCCAGACCCGAAGGGATATAAGGTTAATTGTGGGTCTACTAACAGGGCATTGTAGGCTGAATAGACACATGCACCACCTACAACTTGCGGATAGTGCGGTATGCCGATTCTGCAAGGTAGAGGAGGAGACCCCGGCGCACATCCTTTGTGAGTGCGCCGGCCTGGCGAGGATTAGGTTTCTTCAATTGGGGACGGGCAATCCCGAAGCTGAAAGCTTCATGACGGAGCCGCTCTCAGCTTTGCTAGGATTGATTAGGAGGGCAAGGCTGGGGGCTGTTCTGTAATTTAAGGGGATCCACAATAGACCTCAATTTGTAGGTGGCAGTGGAATGAGGCTCCCCTCCCCCCCGATTCTATTCTATTCTAGTTAACCTATCATGTTTCTCTTATCTATATGAATAGTTTGGTATTATTTTGTTTCACTATTTAATCAATAAGATATTTTTTTTTTTAAATATAATCAAACTTAACGAATACGGGCCCATTTCCAGCCTTATTATAATAATCAAATGAAGTGCTGTATTTTCTACAAAAACTCTTTCATTTTTCCACGGATAAACGAATAAGAAAAGGATAGAAAAAGAATATATGTACATGTATATACATTAATTAATTAAATTAAAAATAAAATCTTTCATTACTAACGTGGGTATTTTTAAGACACAAGACTTAAAAAACAAGAACATTCTTACCAGAAGACGATCCAAATTGCCTACAGAACTCAAAAGACTGATATATATTTCTATAATCAAACCAATTAGGACTTAGGTCTTGAATTGTCGGGTTCGCTAAACCTATAAACTTACGACCATTCCAGACATACCAATCTAAGCTACTTCGACAGATAGTTGACGCTCCTTTCTACGTCTCATACCTTTCGCTCCATAATGACCTCAACATGCCTTTCGTTCAGCAACTTGCGAAGTCAAAATATGATAAACTCCAAACTACTCTCTCCGTTTGCTCTAATCGCTTTGTACAATCTCTAGCCTCCATTACCATCCCTGACAATCCACCACGCCGTTTGAAACGCCAGTGGTCTCGAGATTTCCTTCGGGACTGATCAGTACTAACGCTGGCAAGTTTATTTCCTCCTACACCTCACAACCTACAGTTTCATTTCTTAATCAGCTTATTTACTCATTGTATATATGTAAATACAGATTGTAAATTTCTAAATAAACAAAAAACAAAAATCTTAAAGAAAAAAACAATTCTGTTTTTAGAAAAACTGTTAAAAATATGGTACAAATAAAAAAAAGCTAAGATTTTTAAACTTTTCCGACCTCAGCGATCCCTATTATAATTTATTATATGTGGCTAGGTAAAGTTTAGCAAATTACTTTGTTTAAAAATTTATAAAGCCAAAGAGATAGTATATCATTTAAAAAAAAAACTTGAAGACAGAACAAAAATTGAAAAATGGGGAAGCGACCCTAGGGTAGGAATGTGGTAGGAGGTGAGTAGTTTGAACTTTCCATCTTAAATCAGAAAGAGGTGGCGGTCTATTCAAATATTAATGAGATGGGTACATGTTCAGCTGTTCTCTTATTTATGAATGTTAAAAACATTTACAACAAATGATACACTCAGACCATGGAAAGGAAAAAAAAAGTAGGGAAAATGCTTTGAGTGTGTGTGTGTGTAAAACATGGAGAAGAACTTTGGGCAAGATGTTGCGCAAAGTAAAACCAAACATTTTGACAAACATCAACTTTATAAAACCGTTATTGCGTTCACATACACTGTCATTATACTGAAATATTAATATCTTGCTTGCCACCTCCCACTTCACCATCACGTACTTCTGCTCTGTGTATTCAGTAAAATAATAACGCATTAACATTTATAAATATTTGACTTTCTTAAGTAAATAATGTTTGGAAACTTTTCCTACATTAAATAAAAGTTTGTTTCAAAGTAAACAAACTCATATAAAATTTATTGAAGAACAATATAATTGCAATAATATTTATAGTTGTTAAGTGCATCAGTTAGTATTTTCTTCAGCTGAAAAATCAAAATGGAAATTTACTTCTTAAAAACATATCATTGTTTTTGTTTCCAATTTTGTGTGTAATTAAAGTTGTCAACTGACTTCGATTAAGGCTGGTTTAAAAGGAAATCAAAACCTTAACATTTCTGTATTTATTTACAGAAGAATTAACAGCACAATTAGCAAAGCTTGAACAGTTCCCTCGAGCAAAGATAATGACATTTTCAATAGTTTGCATTCATAAAGCATTTTATTATACCTTACAAAAATATATTTGAAATCAAAGCGAAAAATAACAAGTTCTTATACTCGACATTTCCTTTTGATTATCATCAAGAGATTATCACATGGTTTGGGTTAAAATCATTGGAATGGAATTTTCAAATATTACCGCATATTTTTTCACTTTCTAAAATTTTTTCAAAATGACTCCGAAGATTTTCAATAAAATGTAACATTTTTTTGTTTCCTCAAGGGGATTCACTACACTGTTATCTTGTAAGAGCTATTGTCTGCATCTCAACTTAAAGCACCCCTCAACTTAGAGCACAATCTCAACTTAAACCACCCCTTTCAGGTCCGTGATGGATTGCTAGCAGCATATCTGTAACAAAACATCTTAGGAAATCCCCCAACTGCTACGTCAATCGCCATATCGCATGAGACGTAACGCATCTCCCAACACAACCAGGGGAGAGTAACATCCTACTACCTAACCCATAGGAAATCCGGAAAGAGAAGTAGAGGAAGTTTTCTGCTAGCATATATACAAGCTAGAATCAGAGAATCAGTCTACAATGAATCATAGAATCAGTCTACAGTTCAGTCTGTTCAAGAAATTCAAGAAAACATCACCATCACCAATACTCTGCCACTTCAGTTCACAGTCTATTCACGCTACCACTTCAGTTCTGTAAAGTCCCAGCTGTTCTGTGATAATATATCAGAGTACTTATCTCTTGTACATTTTTTTTTTTTTGTCCAATCTCCCAAATATTCCTCTACACTGGTATTTTCTCTAAGAAACTCATGATCTAGGAAGGTTCTAGGAGGATTATTCCTGATCTAACACCCATTATAACATGTTCTAGACTGGCTTTTCCTACTGGATAATTTCTTTAGACTTCTTAAAATGTTGACTTTTTAACTTTTCATTGTTGGTTTAAGATTAAGGAGAGCCCTGAAATTGCCGGAGATTTATACGATATTATGTAACTTGAAGATAGTTTTCCATTTGTGCGTTCAGCGCCGTAGGAGGTGCACGTAGCGTCGATGCTAGACGCTGAGGCGGCTGGTATCAGCAACATGAAATCTCCATCGTTTGCTGCCACCGCTGCGCTGAGATGAAGTTTTTTCCCACTGTTCCATTACACAGCAACACTAACACACACACACACACACACACACACACACAAATAAACGCACCTTTTATTCTTATTTTATTTTCCTTATAAAATTATCTGGAAAAGTGAAAAGTTGGTACAGAAATAAGCAAAGTAAACAACTAACATTTTGTGTTTTTAATAGTTAAAGTAATTGAGAAATAGCTTTTTCAGTCAATAACTTGAAAGTGAAGTCACTGATGCAGATATTTGCTTTACAATCTTGCTTGCTAAATAGAAGCTGCCTTCATAAATAATTATAAATGCAATTTCATTAGTTCATTACATTTCTTGTTTGAAAAGTTTCTGTTGACAATAATTAATAAATTCTATTGCTTTCAATTATTGATTCTTTTTTGGAGAGAATTTCAGAATAATTATCTTTATGCTTTAGAAAGCACATTTCTAATGAATCGCTTTATCAAATTTATACAATACTCTGAATGTATGTTAGTTCCATCAACAGATAAAGAGAAGTTTAAACTCTTTATCAGAAACTTTACACACACTAATCTCAAGATGGCCGACTAAATCTGAATGCTTCTTATTCCTAACTTGACACAATTTGATAGATTCGTGATACTGAGAAACTTTCATATTATGGCTTAAAAGACAATAGTTATTTGCTATAATTTGAATGATTTAAAAAAAACGTCTCCAATATGTTAAATACTCTGTTTGTAACCAATCTTTTCAGTATGATAAATATATACTGTACGATGTGTATATATTTATTTAAATCTTGTACTAAATCCAGCAGTGCTGCCCTTAGATTTTCTCTTCCTAGAAGCCTCTACAGCTGACTGTCCGGTGATGGACAGTTTTGTCTGGTCGGCAGTGCACTGAGATGGCTCCGGGCGCTAATACCATAGATGTTAAAGCGCCCTACATCAAATATAAAAAAAATATATTAAAAATTCGTATTATTGTCATATAATTTCACTCAAAATATATTAATCATTAGAACAATTTCTCATTTAGGTTACCTATGTACATCTTCTTGAATTTTTAAAAGAGAAGGCTCTATATCAGCATCATAATGAGTTTCAGTGGAGGTTATGACATGCTAGAACTGTTGATATCACTCCCACATATTCCGTCACTGATATCAAGTTCTAGAAAACTATCACGAACAGCTGAACAATATCACTTATATGATTCATCCTAAGCGACGTTAGCGTTGGTCATGCCCACCGTTTAAGCAATAAGTTAAGCCCAATTCTCCAAATACGGTAATACGGTTTGCATTTACCGTCTAAATTAGTCATTAAACATTATTCAAAAAGACTAGTTCTATAAAAAAAAAAACAAATTTTAACAAGGCAACAATTCTATAATCATGAATCATGAGATGAGGTCTGCTTTGCAGCAGTCTCCAATCAAAGAAGTTTTTGGTTCATCAAAGAAGGTCATAGAAGCTCACCAGTCTGCAATAACCAGAAATTACCTTCGGTCATCGATCTCGCCAGCCACATTCTCAATCCTAACTCTTAGTCTTTTCCTCAATCCTAACTCTTAATTCTCCTTACTAAGTAAAACTTGATTTCCTATTTAAAAAAATAAATTTTGAGCCAACTATAGTCGCTTCTCTTCTCTCTCACTCTCTCTCTCTCTCTCACACACACACACACACTCCTTCTGAACATCACCACACAACTCTTCCGTTAAAACGAGTAAGGGGAACTCTCCTGAGCTGAAAATCGATCTAATTTGATCCAAGTGACCGCAATCTTTCCAAAAATGTTTCCTTAGCAAATCTTTCGATTTAGTTTCATTAATCGTTTACATATAAACATCTTTCATTTTTATTTTCCTTAGCTTTGATATGAGCATATCTCAGTAGCTAAGGAGAACTCTTTGACTGAGATTCGTTTCACTTTTACATTTCAGGGAGAAAAATGTTTTCCTTGTGGTCTGTTAAACTTATAATCAAGAAAATAGAGAGAGAAAGAGAGAGAGAGAGAGAGATAGGTTTCAATTGGCAGAAACTTTTAGATGCTAGCAACTTTTCTTAAATTGAACATTATATGTTCTTGTTGTTTCGGAAAATATCTAAGAATGATTAAATTGAAAAACATATAAATATAAATTAAGTTTAATCAGTAAGCAGTCTCTTTCGCTGTTAAGGTTGCCACTAATCCCTGAATGCTCTGTATAGAATCGCTCTGTATAGAATTTGTAGAAAATGCAAACGAGGACAAATGACTAATACAATCAGCGTAGCATATATAGTAAATTCAGCAAGTTGGGTGCTATGTTTAACAACCCCATTTAAATAAACAATACTTTTTCCACCCCACTCCATCAGGCGAGTTAACAGATAAGAGTAGTGGGGAGAGTGGTGTGTGAGAATTTGAACTAGGCCACTTGGTCAGAAAGAGCCGGCAGGGTAAGGACGTATTTGTGTAAGACGTATAGAAACTGTTGGTTCGGTATTTGTCATTTGGGATTTATTTGTAAAGGAATGTTTGTGATGTTAGATGTGTTTATGGGTGTTCCATTGTATTGAACTTCAAATAAAATTGTATTAAATTGTCTCTTTTTAATAATTTAAATTACGTTGCTTCTTTGACTTCAAACCCTCTACACCATTTAAATCCCACAATAATACAATACTTTTTCACTGATATGTGTCCTGTGTGTCACTGTATGTCACTGACTGTTAGACTCCTTCGCTCCCTTAAATGACCTCTGCAGATGATAAGACTGCTATATCATCTTGCAGCTCCCAAGTGCCTCTGCATAAGTCGTCCTCACATATCAACTATTCCATATAAACTATCATCAAGACTGATAAAAAAAATCGAAAACACTTAAATCCATATAGAAATGAGATTCTTAAGCCTGCATGGTGGTGTCTTTGCACTGAGCTAGTCTGTGTTATTTGACTAAGACGTACTGACGAAGGGAATGACTGAAAATAGGTTAATGATAAGTTAAGCAACTTATCTTGAACACACTTAGTTTTAACTACAGTTTATCTAACTTGAAACGAATAGATCACAAAGGTGTACTGTCACTATCCGATAGAACTACCGAACTTTTTACATATACAACGAATGACGAATCGGATATACCTTTGTAGCTCATTCCAATTATAATCTTCCTAATCTTTCTAATCCAAAGTGCTTCATCAAAACATCTATGCTGTTATTATTTCGTTGATATTACCCTTCTTTTGTATCCGAGTTAGCTTCATTGAAAAATGAGAGTAAAATAGGGATTGGGATTGCCTCCTAAGAGAGATTACTATTCTCTGATCCTTATGCCACCCCTGCGTCTATATTATGTTCTTTTTGCATGCTAACTATATAAAAAAAGAAAACCTTGTATAACATGAAAAATATATAAATTAAAATATAAATTCTAATTATATAAAGTTTACATAAATAACAGGTGATGTTCCCCTTGGTGTCCCTGGCCTGCCGGAGGGGGCTATCCATTACGATCACCGCAGTGAATTGTGGTCTATATCTTATATATTGAGAGGTTATAACCGGTCTCGTTCCCTTTAACATTCATCCCCCTTTTCCTGTTGCTGACTTTCGTCGAAACGAACCTGATTTCCTGACTCATAATTTCCTAACTTCCTATATCTGATTATAGTTATCATATTGGTTAGTAACCGTCAAAATTTAAAGCCTGAAAAGATCTACTGCGGCGGGAGATAAATATTAAAGCTTCAGGTTTAGTGAAACCATTTATTTTATTTTGTATTATTTATTTTTACTTTCTCTTACTCCTAGTAAGAGGAAGTATTGTAATTGTGTCAAATTTTCGATCGAGTTTTCATCAGAAATATCCGTTTTGAGGTACCCTAAGTCCAAAAAAGTGGTTTTTAGCAAATGGTGTGTGTGTGTGTGTGTGTGTGTGTATGTATGTGAACAGCATAGCTCAAAAACGAAAAATAGCAGAAAGTTCAAACTTGATATTCCGTTTAGGTATCACCATGGGATCCGACAGTAGGTTATCTGTCAAAATTCGTCAACCGAAAGTACCGCTTTCTTTTTTACTTACCAAGTTAATTTTTTTACTTTTTGGCGATTTTCTCAAAAATGACTCCGTACGTGTTCTTCAAACTTCGTAAATCAACTAAGCATACAAAGATCTACAACTTTTATTTAAAACATTTCTCTGGTAAAATTCATTTAAGGGCACTTTTGGGGGAGAGGTAGGGTTAGATTTTCCTCTAATGAGCTATTTCAGTTTATTATACCATTCTGCCATCAAAATAATGTTAATTAGAATTAAATATGTTGGGCTAAATTTCGAGTTTGAAAAAAATCGGGTGACAGGAAGTGCGTTTACTTTACCACTTTACTAAATGATTTTTTCACTTTTTCACGATTTTCTCAAATATGGCTCCACCGATTTTCTTGAAACTTTCTATATAAAGTACACATACAAAATCTACAACTTTTATTCAAAACGTTTCTCTAGAAAAATTCATTTAAGTACACTTTTAGGAGAGAGGGGTTGTTTCTCTGTAAAATGCTATCATAGTTGATTATACAATTCTACTATCCAAACAAAAAATTAATTAGAAATAATAGATAGCCAAAATTGCGGAGTTTCAAGAAAATTAGTAAACCGGAAGTGCGCTTTTACTGAACAGTTTTTTCAGTTTTCGACGAATTTCACTTAATTTGGTAAACTAACTATAAAGTTTGTAAATTACAATTTTGAGAACTGGAGTAAGAGAAACTTGTGTTAGTGTTTCACACCAGATTTTTTTTATATTTCATAACACAATAGATTATCCTTATGAAGTAAAAGAAATTGCCAATATCTAAAAAAAAAGCATGATAAATTATACTTTAAACCTTGTGGAGCTAGTTATCATAAAATAAATCCAAAATGAAACTGGAAATCTTCCAATCCAATGTCTTTGGCCTAATCACTAACGCTTCTAATATATCTCTAATATTACCCTTCCTGTATTTGCCAATATTTCGATTATTGTCCACTTTAAAGGGTGTCCCCGATTCTCTGGTTACAATTTCCTTACTTCATATATCTAATTATATAGCAGCAGGTTGATGATCATCAAATTTAAAGTTTCAGTATAAAGAACTTCAGTGTAAAAGAAGCTTCATTGTTTAAGAAACCTTTTATTTCAGTCGATCGTTAATTCTCATTCTATCCTATTTGGTCTCAAACCTTATAAAACTCTATGGCGCAACAGCCCATGAGGGGGCCAAGGCTTATCAGACGGCGATTTGAATGGGGAGGCGTGTGATAAGCACGCCGCAGTTCCCATGCCGTTTAGTTTCAGCCTTCGCTTTATCACGATGCTGGGTCAACACCGTCTTTGCCAACACGCGTGTCAAACCCTGAATTCTCGCACGAAGGGCGAGTGCGCTAGCCACTAGACCAACGCTTGAGGATCTCAAATTATACTAGATAAAATACCATATTTATTCTCATTTCAGCGGTAAATTTTTTATCACAATTGAAAATTCCACGATTACACTTCTCCCGTATCCTAATCACTTCGTTTCAAACATTGTTTAACCCCCAACTTATCTGAAATATGAAACTTGTTGGAAAAAAAAAATTAACATTTTGGAAACAAAAAATCGTTGTGAAATACTGTCGCTTATAATTTCTTTCACTATAATTATCACAATATTAATTGATGACCAATTTTTCTTTACTTGAAATTTTACAGTTGGTATATTAAACATACGTAGGGAAGGGAAAAGCTAAGTGGTTAGCTACTGGACTCCCACGCGGAGTATCCGGGTTCGAGTCCAGCTGTGCAGCCCTAGATTTTTTCTTCCTAGGAGCCTCTACTATTAACAAAGCTCACTGTCCGGTGATGGACAGTGTTGTCTGTAACGAGAGAACACTGTCTGGAGGCCAGCATTGCAATGAGAAGCCTCCGGGCGCCAATGACCATACGAGGTGTGTAAATTAAGTAATGAGACTGATTTTTTTAGTGTTCGATCTGGCAACACTGGAGACGCGGCGCAAGCGTGGTAGGGCAAGTAAACATCTGATACACGTCCAGTGCAAATTTGAAAATGCTAGAGTTGTTGCACTGTCCGTAGTGACTTTTTTATTTTCAGTGCGTTTTAAAAATGAGTGACATCAATTACGAGCAACGTTGTGCTATCAGGTTTTGCTTCAGACTTGGGCACAGTGCAACGGAAACGTTTGAAAAACTGTGCCAGGCCTATGGAGACAATGTTTTGTCGAGAGCAGGTTTTTAGGTGGTTTAAGTCGTTTGCAGAAGGAAGGGAATCAATTGAAGACGAGCCTCGCAGCGGAAGGCCTTCATCTTCAAGAACCGACGAAAATGTTGGCAGAATCCGCGATCTCGTGCGTTCAGATCGTCGTTTGACAGTCCGAATGATCGGCGAAGAGTTGAATTTGACTCACACAACCGTTCATCAAATTTTGACTAATGAATTGGGGATGAGAAAAATTTGTGCAAAAATGGTTCCGAAAAATCTTTCACAAGAGCAAAAAGACATCAGAAAGGAAAGGAGCCTTGACTTTTTGGGAGCAATTGAAAAGATCCCAATTTTTTGGAACGTGTTATTACAGGAGACGAGTCTTGGGTGTTTGAGTATGACACAGAAACTAAGCGTCAGAGCATGCAGTGGCACACTTCAACCTCTCCAAGGCCAAAAAAAGCAAGAATGAGCAAGTCAAAAATCAAATGCATGCTGATTTGCTTTTTTGATAGCCAAGGAATCGTTCACAAAGAATTTGTGCCTCAATGCCAAATGGTAAACCAACATTTTTACCGAGAAGTTCTTGAGAGACTTCGAAAAAGAGTCATGCGTGTGAGACCAAACATCAAAAACAAGTGGGTGTTGCATCACGACAATGCTCCGTGTCACACCGCGATTTCTATTAATGAGTATTTGGCCAGTAATAACATTCCTGTGGCTCCTCAGCCTCCTTATTCACCCGACTTGAGTCCATGTGATTTTTTTTTGTTCCCCAAATTGAAAAATCACCTCAAGGGACGTCATTTTGGAACATTGGAGAATATTCAAACAGCCGTAACCGACCAACTGAAGTCTATTCCAGTATCCGAGTTCCAGCACTGCTATGACGAATGGAAGAATCGTCTTCAGCGTTGTGTGGCTTCCCAAGGTAGTTACTTTGAAGGGGACAATGTTGAATTGTAATTTTATTTGAATAAAAAAAAGATAAAAAAATCAGTCTCATTACTTAATTTACACACCTCGTAGATGCTGACGCGCTTTAAATTAAAAAAAAAATTACACAAACGTTATTTTTATGACTAGTTAACTGAATGAGGCTAAATTGCAGATCATATGTTAGCTCTACTATCAAATCCAGAAATATTGGTAATGAATTTTGAGATAAACCTAACGTCTCAGCTATAACAGAATCCATCAGAATGACCTAAAGTCTTATTTCCCCCCCCCAAAAAATTCAAATAAAAGTGACAAATTTATGTACAGTTGGCATAAGCGTTCCATGATAGACTTTGAGTTTGAACACGATAGTTTTGAATTTGAATACGTAATCATTTTTTCGTATTGAAATTCAAAATTAGAAAACATGTAAGTGAAAACTCAATTTCCGAAATTAGAAACGATCCCAATATTTTCTCTTTAACAACAGCAAGAGAAAATAAAAATTGACTATTTCATACCAGATGGTTCTAGTGTTTTTACTGTCCCATTTAGCTTTGTTCCAGAAACTATTGTACAAATTTAATAGTACTGCTACCTTGATTGTAAATAAATCAGGCGGGGAAAATTAGTAGACCTCCGATGGATTGTAATGTTTTAAAGAATAAGTGCAATACAATTTTGTATTAAAGAAAAAACTGAAAGTGATAGTGTCACATCAGAATTTGTTCATTATAAAAATCGGGTGAAATGTTTTTGGCATGCTGTTGTTGTTGTGTAGTGGTAGCTTGTAGCGTGAGCGGTTTTATAAAAAGGCTTGTGTTTGCAAGTTTTAAGAGAGAGAAGTAATAAGAAATAATTAAGAAAACACTGGTAGATTAAATTAAATATATTATCTTTATAATAGATCAATTGTTAATCTAGAATAAATGTTAATCTCTATCACTGGTACTGAGTTGAAGAGAGCTTGACTTGCACAGAGCAACTCTAGTTAATACATTCATTATCAACTGAGTGTATCAATTGAATTTGCTCTGTTATAATTCTATGTTATTATAGTGTTTGACAAAAACATCCTGATGATGGGCGAACACCTGAAACCGGTCGATGACCACAAAAAGAAGCAGGTTATCGCGGAAAATATCTCTGATAAAAAATAGGGTATTTAACTTATATATTACTTACTTATTCGGATTCCTCTTCTACCTCACAGTGTAGAGGATAACTTATATATATGTTTATTATATAATGGCAAGCTTGCTTAATTTACAGCCCTGTTGTTTCACAAATATGGATAGTTTTCCAAACTTTAGTAATAACAGACCGTCAGGCGCTAATGACCATCGTAGTCGATGCGCCGGAAGGAAAAAAATAATAACCGACTGTTGACACACTCAAGTGTTGAATTATTGTAGGTTGAGTTCTTTGAGGCCGAATATTTTGCTTTGTTAATAGATAATAAATAAGTTTATATTATTTATTCCTTCCAACTTTTCTATTGGTTATTAATATTTTAAAGACTATAGTTCTGACGAAAAAGCTAATACGTATCAAGATTAGTTTTATACTCTCTTATTCCTGGTTGAGATTTATATTACTGCCTGTAATTTCCTAATGCCCATGTAGTGGAAGAACGAAATGGAAAAAATATAGTTTTGGAAAATTGTTTAGCAAAATAATTGTGAAAATTAGCTAGTTCAAATAGTGTATTTTAGTGATGGGGATAGAGCCAGGTACTACAATCTAGGTCAATGCAAACCAAGAGACCAAGGGCAAGAAACAGTTAGGGTAAAACAATAAAACTCCCTCCAGACATACCAGCATTATTTGAAAGTATTTGAACTATAGTGAGGAGAGATTCCTTCAACACAGTCTGAACAGACATTTAAGCCAGAACACTTGCTTCAGGAATCGCTCTCTTCAACTCAGTGCCAGTGATAGAGATTAACATTTATTCTAGATTAACAATTGATCTATTAGGCATAATACTTGTGATACTGTAAAATATTTAAATATCTTTAATCTACCAGTGTTTTCTTAATTATTTCTTATTACTTCTCTCTCTTAAAACTTACAAGCACAAGTCTTTTTACAAAACCGCTCACGCTATAAGCTACCACTACACAACAACAACAGCACGCCAAAAACATTTCACCCGATTTTTATAATGAACAAATTCTGATGTGACACTATCACTTTCAGTTTTTTCTTTAATACAAAATTGTATTGCACTTATTCTTTAAAACATTACAATCCATCGGAGGTCTACTAATTTTCCCCGCCTGATTTATTTACAATCAAGGTAGCAGTACTATTAAATTTGTACAATAGTTTCTGGAACAAAGCTAAATGGGACAGTAAAAACACTAGAACCATCTGGTATGAAATAGTCAATTTTTATTTTCTCTTGCTGTTGTTAAAGAGAAAATATTGGGATCGTTTCTAATTTCGGAAATTGAGTTTTCACTTACATGTTTTCTAATTTTGAATTTCAATACGAAAAAATGATTACGTATTCAAATTCAAAACTATCGTGTTCAAACTCAAAGTCTATCATGGAACGCTTATGCCAACTGTACATAAATTTGTCACTTTTATTTGAATTTTTTGGGGGGGGGAAATAAGACTTTAGGTCATTCTGATGGATTCTGTTATAGCTGAGACGTTAGGTTTATCTCAAAATTCATTACCAATATTTCTGGATTTGATAGTAGAGCTAACATATGATCTGCAATTTAGCCTCATTCAGTTAACTAGTCATAAAAATAACGTTTGTGTAATTTTTTTTTTAATTTAAAGCGCGTCAGCATCTACGAGGTGTGTAAATTAAGTAATGAGACTGATTTTTTTATCTTTTTTTTATTCAAATAAAATTACAATTCAACATTGTCCCCTTCAAAGTAACTACCTTGGGAAGCCACACAACGCTGAAGACGATTCTTCCATTCGTCATAGCAGTGCTGGAACTCGGATACTGGAATAGACTTCAGTTGGTCGGTTACGGCTGTTTGAATATTCTCCAATGTTCCAAAATGACGTTCCTTGAGGTGATTTTTCAATTTGGGGAACAAAAAAAAGTCTCATGGACTCAAGTCGGGTGAATAAGGAGGCTGAGGAGCCACAGGAATGTTATTACTGGCCAAATACTCATTAATAGAAATCGCGGTGTGACACGGAGCATTGTCGTGATGCGACACCCACTTGTTTTTGATGTTTGGTCTCACATGGATGACTCTTTTTCGAAGTCTCTCAAGAACTTCTCGGTGAAAATGTTGGCTTACCATTTGGCATTGAGGCACAAATTCTTTGTGAACGATTCCTTGGCTATCAAAAAAGCAAATCAGCATGCATTTGATTTTTGACTTGCTCATTCTTGCTTTTTTTGGCCTTGGAGAGGTTGAAGTGTGCCACTGCATGCTCTGACGCTTAGTTTCTGGGTCATACTCAAACACCCAAGACTCGTCTCCTGTAATAACACGTTTTCCAAAAAATTGGGATCGTTTTCAATTGCTCCCAAAAAGTCAAGGCCTCGTTTCCTTTCTGATGTCTTTTTGCTCTTGTGAAAGATTTTTCGGAACCTTTTTTGCACAAATTTTTCTCATCCCCAATTCATTAGTCAAAACTTGATGAACGGTTGTGTGAGTCAAATTCAACTCTTCGCCGATCATTCGGACTGTCAAACGACGATCTGAACGCACGAGATCGCGGATTCTGCCAACATTTTCGTCGGTTCTTGAAGATGAAGGCCTTCCGCTTCGAGGCTCGTCTTCAATTGATTCCCTTCCTTCTGCAAACGACTTAAACCACCTAAAAACCTGCGCTCTCGACAAAACATTGTCTCCATAGGCCTGGCACAGTTTTTCAAACGTTTCCGTTGCACTGTGCCCAAGTCTGAAGCAAAACCTGATAGCACAACGTTGCTCGAAATTGATGTCACTCATTTTTAAAACGCACTGAAAAAACCTTGCTCACAAAAAAGTCACTACGGACAGTGCAACAACTCTAGCATTTTCAAATTTGCACTGGACGTGTATCAGATGTTTACTTGCCCTACCACGCTTGCGCCGCGTCTCCAGTGTTGCCAGATCGAACACTAGAAAAATCAGTCTCATTACTTAATTTACACACCTCGTATGGTCATTGGCGCCCGGAGGCTTCTCATTGCACTGCCGGCCTCCAGACAGTGTTCTCTCGTTACAGACAACACTGTCCATCACCGGACAGTGAGCTTTGTTAATAGTAGAGGCTTCTAGGAAGAAAAAATCTAAGGGCTGCACAGCTGGACTCGAACCCGGATACTCCGCGTGGGAGTCCAGTAGCTAACCACTTAGCTTTTCCCTTCCCTACGTATGTTTAATATACCAACTGTAAAATTTCAAGTAAAGAAAAATTGGTCATCAATTAAATGTTTTCCAGCTCTGCAGAACCATGTACAACAACCCCTATTTTTTTATATCAAACAATAATGATCATTTCACATTAGTGCATGAACAATCAATTACAACATGTTAATACTGGCATTTTCTTTGTTGGTTCATTGTAAATTTGAATAAGTTAATTCACAGTTATATTTGTAATGTTCTGTTTTAAAACTATTAATATTAAAGCACTAAGATCTGCATTAATTAGAATTGGATATATATATATATATCAGAAAAGCAGTCGGTGAATTCAGAACACTTGATGAGTATTCATTTACTCAGTGTGCTTGATGAGTAAATGAATGCAAGCTATTGAGAACGAAGATGAACTCTGATTACATTAACTTTGCGTACTTAATAATCAGGTTTCGTTTTAGAGTATATTTATATGCTTTATTGACATTATACTTGCATATCTAAACACTTCAAATTTTAATAATGTTCTTCACCATATTATTGTTATCTGAATTCAATATTAGAATAATAAAATTCTCTTAGGGGGAATTATTTCAGAAAAACCAATCTAGCGATTGTAATTAATGTTTCGGAAAGGTACATTTGAATAACAGATTTGTATTCATTACAAGACGAATGAGATAATGTTTCCTGCAGAGAAAGAACACTCGCTTTTAACACAAACACACAAACAAAACATGTGGAAATTCCCACAGTTGGAAAGACAACTAATTAGTTATATATTATAATTAAGTATATTTTTAAATTTTATCTTTCATATTTCTCTTTCACCAAAATATTGATTTTATCTTTAGATATTTTATTTTATCTTCATTAGTCATTACATCATTTTTCTGTATTATGTTTTATTAAAACTTCTAAATAAAATTAAAGACATTTAACTATCTCATCTACTGATGTTTTATTTAAGACATGGTAATGTTTCCTTTCTTAAATGATCTTAATTATTTCACCTTCGAAGTACATTTTAGTCTTGACTTTTTCTTTATGTATTTCTTTTTTTCTTTTTTTTTTTTAAATTTGTTCGGTATGTATATTTTGTAATCTACATTTATTTATTTACGAGCAATGCCCATTTTTACAACAGAAAAAATTCTACAAACATAAAAATGAGTTTCTTCTAATAAACACTGAATACATTAAAATGATATAAAGTACGAAAGAAACAGAGTAAAAAAAAAATATATATAAAAATGTATAGACAAAAAAAACGATTAAGAGCTGTCATTATCAATAAGGTTATTAAAACAGAAGATTAATATAAAATATATGAAACAAAAATAAAAAGTAAAAATCAAGTTAAGATTATTGAAACAAATATAATTAACAGAACAAACTGTAATAAATATTAATAAATCTATAATAAATGCAATAAAAATTAACAAACTTTGGAATTTTTATATATAAATGAATATGTGAGAAATCACAGTGTAATATAATATTGGATTCACTAGGTATCATCCAGCATCATATATATGTGTAACGGCAAGAGAGAGAACACAAACCCGACCGAGAGAAAACAGACTCTCTCTGGTACTCTCTGACTTAAGCAGGCTAAGGTGGGGAGAACCCTTATATAAGCCAGTGAGAGATCTAGACATCGATCTATCAGATTCCATACATCGCATCGTGTCATATCATCGTGTCATATCTCTACTCTAACCTTTTATTCTATAAAATCATTACAAGTCCAGTGCAGTTTGTGTAAGCTTATACTTGTATTATAACAGTGTCTTCAGATCAGATCTCGTCTAATTAATCAATCCCAATTTCTCTCCTCATCAACTCCATTATATGTGGGACTTAACGTCAAATTCGCCTCCTCTCTACCTTCCAAAAGATATTGACTATCCTGTTTGTTTGTTATCTTAATTAGGTTTTACAGTTTTTATTGACGAAGACTAACTAGGCCTACTTTTATTTGACATAAATATGACCAATCATAGTTTTTACCTTTTTCGTTTTGTAATTTTTTAATCTTGTAACCAACAAAGTGTTTATTCATTGCTTTTTTAATTCTGTTTTTACCAGTAAGGTACCTATTGTTGAATTGACTATATTTTTGATTGTTGATTATTAATGACTATTAGACGGAGATATACAATTACATATCTATCAAGATTGATCGGTATGCTAACTGAGTTGGTCAGCAACCTAGTTGGTAGGATTGGTCAGCAACCAAGTTGGTAGGATTGGTCAGCAACATAACTAAGTTAAGGCAGCATCATTTATTTATATTTGTAATTGTAAATATTTATAAATACATTGTTTCCCTCTCTTCTCTCTCTCATGATTAATTATAAAGTTAAGGAATATAATATAATACCCGCCTATAAGTAGTATAGGTACATATAAAAAAATAAAATATAAACTATAAATAATGACTACACAGAATAAAGGCGGTAAATTGAAGACTATAACAGCGCAAGTTGATTTAAGATTTTCTTTAATATATTTTTAGTAATATTGTCAAAATCAATATCATCTGGAAGACTTATTAGCAAGGAACATCATTCAGTTAAGACGGGAATGATAGATATAATTGGTTCTGGAAAGATAGGATAGAATAAGGGATTTACACGGGTCGGAATGGAAAAAGGACACGGAAATTAAGAGAAGAGAGTAGTTCAGTAGAATCTATAAGGTTATTGAGAGGACCACGGATAATCACTATTTCTACCATGACCACTTCTGGGATAGTGAGGTTAAGAGGGAATAGGCATCTAAACTGGATCGGAAGGAGAAAAGTTTTAGAAATTTAGATTGTATTCTGTCGATGATCATTAAGCTATTGTTAGTATATGTAGACCAGACACAACTAACATATTCGGGAATGCGATGAGCATTCAAGAACAGAGAACAATATAAAGTTAAAAGAGTGTAAATGTTAGTTAAGTTATCGAAAGATCGATGTACAAATCCTAACATTTTGTAGGCTCCGCAGAGGTGGTTGGTTCCGCAGAGCTGGAAAGCATCATACACATTTTCCGTGATGGCCTGCTTCTTTTTGTGGTAATCGACCGGTTTCGGGCGTTCGCCCATCATCAGGATATTATTGTTAAACAGTGTAATAACACAGAGCAAATACTTGCATAGTGAAGTCTATGCTATTACACTGTTCAACAAAACCATCCTGATGATGGCCGAACGCCCGAAACCGGTCGATGACCACAAAAAGAAGCAATGTTCGGTATTTATCCGAATTTAAATTTGCCGCCATCAGAATATCATAATTCATTAATCTATAGGCTGTGTCCTAAACGTAGAGAGGGGGTAGTCCCTTTTATTGCCCTCTCCAGTCAGTCACTATTCTACACTCGTACGAGCAATATATATGCAGTCACTAAGTAATGCTCGAACAAGCTAGTTGTATGTTGAGGCACAGTCTACTTGTACAGTTAGATCACTTCCGCTTTCCTTATACGTGAAAACCCAAGCTTTGCCACTTCTGGTTTTCCTCGGGGTTAGTGTTAATAAGTTGGTCTCTTGTCGAGTGAGTTGCTTCTACGGCCTTCAGTTTCCAGGAGCCGGTTTAAATCATTTATCAAGATTCTTCAGCCAAGCAGCAGTGTGTGGATCAAGGCTCTGGAGTTACAGGCGCATAAGGTCTTATTTCCTTTTCCTATTTTCCTCTTCCGTTATCCCCGATATGGGTAAGGAAACGTGAGTCCTCCTGCACTAGCATTAAGGTTTCTGCGTTTAAGGTAAGCGCCATCCCTTTTGGCTTGTTGAAGATAAATATTTTTGCTACTTATTTTAAATTTAATTTAATATTCATTTTGTTCATATTATATGAGCCCATTTGCTCTCTCTTTATTCAATCTACATATATACAGTCCACTTAATATTTTCACTCCTCTTCTTTTATTTCCCTTTATTTATTTATTTATTTATTTATTTCTGTTTTTTTACTAAACAAGCAGGCTATCACGGAAAATGTCTGTGATATTTTGTAGGCGCGTTTAGAAATAGTATGTACATAAACATTGAATGATAATTTGGGATCCAGCCGGATACCCAGATCTTAAACTAAGACGTGTCTATTCAATGGAATGTTATTAATCATGTAGGAAAAAGTTATATTACCGATTTATCTAGAGTATGTTACTATAAAATATTTACCTGAGTTCAGAAACTTCCTTTTTTGTATACATCATTTTGGAAAAGAGAGATAAATGAATTTTATAGGGTCCGCCAATCTTCAACACTAAAAATTGGAAAAAATAATTTCAAGTCATCTGCAAACAAGAGTGTTCTGACTGATTGTGGAGTAGAGGAAAGGTCATTTATAAATAACAGAAATAATATAGGGCCAAGACATTACATTAGCAGTGTAATTCTAAAATAAAATGAAATTCCAAAAAAATAAATAGAAGAAAGTTCAAACTTTATATTTTGTTTGGTTTTATCAGGTATCTGATAGGTCGACTTTTGTTCAAAGTCATTTTCACAGAGTATCGCATTATCTTTTCAGTTTATTCCAATTTTTCTCCAAAATAACTCCATTTATTCATTTTTTTTTACAGTTAGTGCATTTGAGATTTACAAAGTAAAAAATTCTTTTCCTTTCTTTTGATCATAATTTTGGGAAAATTCATGTTGGGGAGACACTGTGACGCCAGGTTTTTCTCCAAAGTATCATTTCATTATTTTTTCCGAAATAGTAAGCATATTAAGTTCAGCTCCACCTTAAATAGTCTATTGAAGTCCTTTCGAAGTTTCTGAGAGTATTTATTTAAAAATAATAGCAAATAAAAGGGCGAGCAGACTTGACGATATAACTGTAAATGTCCAGAAATATGTTATTTGCATTAATCTATTGATTCACAACCATAATTTATTCTTAGGTACTTTCAATGGATTTTATGGGAAATACAATATTAAGAATCTTTAAGTTAAAAATGCATTACCTTAGAATATTACGATATAAGAAAATAGTAGTAATTAAATTTAACGACAAAACTCCGAAAGGAAAGCTCTCAACTTTTAATCGGTTCATAAAATTTTGATCATAAAATATTAGTGTTAATAAAATTGAATATAAATTTTACCCATGATATTATAGCATTATCTAAATTTTTAATAAAATGGCTATAATTTCCTTTTGTATTTTATAAGTTCAGAGTTAGGTATAATATATTAAAGATAAAACTATTTTATGCAGTTGTTACTCGATTTTCACTAATCTCTTTTCAATTTGTTAGCTGGGATTAACTGGAGGATTATTCTGGGTGAAGTCGCAAAAAGGAAGTAGTGTAACGAAAAGCCATCATCCTATTTTAGAGGGGAGAAATCTGCCAAAACTGCAAATAAATCTGGATAAGGAATGTTAGCAGAGGAAAGATGTAACTTCCGGAAGCAACGCTTACTTACCTTTCAATTTACTATAGTGCACAGATAACCCGCTAAATTATCAGAACCATAAATTAACTGTGGCCTGTAATAATTAAAATAAGATTAAAAAAAATCAATGACAAATTATCAATCCTGACCGATCTCATGGCCATATAGACGGGCTTCATCAGGTATCCGAAATTTGGGCAGATTGCTTTCTTTAATTAGTCCTATACCCGTATTTGCTTACATCTGCCTTTTCCAATTATTAGGCTCCCACTAGGAGGATAACTACCTCCAATAGAGAGAGATTTTCACCAAAATAAGCTGAATGTTGGAGACTCAACATTGAAATCATGATTTTTATAAGAAACTGGACTGCTAGAAATATATATATATAAAAAAAGTGATGTGAAACACTCAAATGACTTTAATCTTACTCTAAAATTAATCAGAAAATTTACTTTAAAATTGCAAAATTACAATTTTTAGTTGAGCTGGCCATAAAAATGGTGGTTGGGATTTTACTTGATTACTTATGTGGCCTTATGTGGAGCTCTCTGTGTCAAAACCAGGATAGCTATTAGAATACGACACTAATATAATTTTTTTCAGAAAAATGTTTCAAATAAAACTAATACGCTTCTGCTTCTGTTGCAAGCATTCCTAGTTTAAAGAAACTCTTTGAAACCGTTTTTAACCAATCTTTAAAAAAAACCCTATTCCATAAAATGACATTTCCGACTAACCGATTTTCTTCGAATTGAAATTCTATCAATACTTCTTGGGTGTATCGGCACAGATCCTAAGCCAATATGGCTTTTATCACCTCCCCCCAATCATCTAACTACCGGTCTGTCTACAATATCCTAAAATATCCTTTAGCTCCAACCCTCCCAGGCTTTCCCGTAAGAGTGAGACTCTCCCAAAAATCCGAAACCTAGTGCCAGCAAAATGGGGACACTGAAATAAATAGTGATGTTCCGTTTCCCTAATTCAATCATTACAATTCTGACATATGGGACTCCTATTTTATATAAATGACTGTCCATGAATATCCAATCACCACACCTACTAAAGTCCTCAATCTTATCCTACTCAGGGATAGGAGGTAATCCGAAACCGCCTGCTTAGTCCTTTTGATTAATCTTTTGGCCTGGACATACCCCTGCATGTCCTCCTGATGTTTCTCAAAAACTCTTATCTCCCAAATTCTAATTTGACTATCATAAAATCTCTTAGTGACGACAAGGGCTGAGGAGGATCCTTCTCTAGCCAGCCGGTGCGCCCTCTTATTGCCTTCTATTCCCGCATGTCCGGAAACCCAGAAGAGCTCCACTCTGCCCCTCTGGGCGAGGGTACTAAGCCTTCTTCTTTATTCGCCCACCTATTTCGAACTCCAACACGGCTTGCTCAAAGCCCTCATTACGGCCTGACTATCAGAGAATATCCGCACCTATTTGATTCCTCCCTGCCATTCCCCCGCAAGGCAGCAGCATTCAATGATGCCAATGACCTCGGACTGGAAGACAGTGGCCATTCCTCCTAAGATCACAGATCTCCCTTTGATGGATGCCAGAAATATGGAAAAATATTTTATTTGTAATATCAAGAAAAATGTAACATTCGCTGGCAAGGCGATTCAGGTAGAAGACTACCATTGTCTTTGACAGTTCATGAAACTTGTTAGCATTGTCTACACCTTCTTCTCATAGGGGAAGATTTGAACGAACAATTAGAAGGCATTCTTTCAAAACAGTCTGAGCTAGACATTCTACGAGTAGACATCAGTGCCATTTTAAGTTAAAACATAAGCGCTTTGCATTTAATCTAGATAAATAATTGATTTTATAAACATAATAGTTGTGATATTGTAAAATATTTAAATATCTTGAAAGAAAATATACTTAATTTAATCTACCAGTGTTTTCTTGATTATTTCTTAATACTTCTATCTTTATCTCAAAGATATACACATAAGCCCTTTACAAAACCGCTCGTGCCACACAAACTACTACTACTACAAACTACTACTACTACAGACCAGTTTCCTTCTTTCTAAAGCCATCCGAATAGCAGCAAATAATGCCGTAACCCATCTCCATTAGCTTTTTGATGGAATTCTTCCCTAAACTAGTGACGCTAATATCCTAATCCATCTCTATATAAATGGTAATTAACTTTTTTGATGGAATTCTCCCCTAAACTATTGATGCTAATATCGTAATCTCTCTCTATTTAAGTGGTAAAACCATATGTTATACTCAAGTCGCACTTTAAAGGAAAGCATAACATGTGGGGCCCCCAGAACCCCCAAAAAATCAATTTTCCTGGGAAAATGTTTCAAATAAAAGTGATAGGTATTTGTATGTGTAGATTTAAGAAAATTTTCAGAAAATCGTTGGAGCATTCAATAAAGTCGTACTTCCGGATTTTGCCCTAAATTTTCGTGTCTAATGTGGAGTTCGTGTCAGGCCTAAACAATACCAGGTATGTGCTTCTTGCAATTTTTCGTTTTTGAGATATTCTGTTAACACACATACTCAGACACACTCACACCCACATACAGGCCATTTGCTAAACACTTTTTTTTTTATATTCAGGGGATTCAAAAACTGTTGAAAAACACTCAATTTTAAAAATCTGGCACGACTGCAATACTTCCACTTTCTAGGAGTGTGAGAAAGTAATATATTGAAGAAAAAAAAAAAATCTGGTGTGAAACACTCACCCGACTTTCTCTCACTGCAATTTACAGAATAATTATATTTGATAAATTTTCTTTAATCTTGTATTTTTCACTAAAAAGGTGAATCTTTTTTCATTTTTTTCTTTTAATGACCTTCTCTACTCAGTAGATAGCCAATGGGAGAATTTAAAATTTAATAAAATGACTTTTCTGAAGAATGCATAACCTCTCAACGATCTCCTCCTAAATTTCTTGTAACGAACTTTATCGAAAAAAAATGTTCAAACAAATGATGATGTCACTTCACTTTTTTGGACTCAGGGGACCTCTCGAAACATGTATTTCCAGTGAAAACTAGATATCAAAAAATTCGACACGATTACAAATACTTTCTCCTACCACGAGTAAGAGAATGTAATATATGTTGATAAATTCACTTTAAAAATATTGTCAGCGTTAATGCATATATTATCATTATTCAAAATAATGCATATTGTATTGTATGGCATATATATACGCCGATAGGTTTACCATATGTGTATATATATTTACCTGTCCGTAAGTATTTAGACAAGAGCATGTCAACATCATTTGGACATGTTTCACAGTTGTACCGAACATTATGGTGTCCTTAAATCAGTAAATTCAAATTTCATTTCATACTGCATTATATTCAATGTATTTATATATATATGTAACTGTCAGTTATTGTTGAAATTAATAATGTTATAGTGATATATCAATAGTATGATACAAATGTCACAAATAGAATACTTATATGTAAATATTTCCAGTAAATTTTCATAGGATGACCTTGTAGCTAGCCATTGGTTATATGAAGTCTGAGATAATAAAGTAATAGATATGATTATTTTGTTTGTTTCATTGACAAAGTAAAGGAAAAATTTCTGTTGATGCATTCAAATGAGTTTCATACTTAAATTTCAATAAGATATACATAATGAAAATGGATCCTCCAATCTGAACATAGCACTTACTCTAAAAAAAAAAAAAAAAAAAAAAACTGATTTCAATTCGCTTTGGCATACACTATTACGTTGTGGCGAGAATGGAGCAAGAAGTGTTAGAATGCCTTTTATGTCTTTATTCATTAAATCTTCAAGCAAACCTATCTAAATCATAGTCTACTTTATTTTTATTTCCTTGCTCATTGACTTCGTTGGACTTGCAAAACAGGCCCTCTAAGGGATAGACTTTGTCTCACATACCGCGTGGGCGAGACAAACCTATTTAAATCATTACTTTATTTCTATTTCCTTGCCTATCAACTTATTGGGTAATGTAGCTCTTATTCTGTACATCTTTATTATTATTTATTATTATATATTCTTCTCTTTTATGAGCTACTTACTAACATATTCAAATGTAGTACATCATGCCAAGTCCTTTTGTTCAAAGTGGTTAAATTGAGGAACTTGATTACTAACTGGTTCTTCACTTACTACAGGGTTGAAACCAGGTAATTACGCCAGGTATTTTATTATATTTGTTAATACCTTTCATTTGAATTTTTGCCATTCTTTACTTGTGCCAGTGTGTTTAACTTTCTATTAGTTTTCAGCTAACCTCACCCATACTCACTTATTTGGGTATTTCACTGCTTCAGTTTCTTATAACCACTTTAAGCTGATAAGCTTGAGTTTTTTTTTTTCTTACTAATGGCGCTTCTTCATTACAGAACTAAAGCACCGTTTTTTATACAAGAATAGCTGTATCGCCTGCTACGTCGACAAACCACCGCAGGAGCATAATATTTTTCGCACCAGGTTAAGGTATATTTCACTTTACCTATTTTTGTTTCTATTCAACAACTATTTCGTTGTGTAGTTCAATCCTTGACTGTGAAGGCGTATCCCTACCTTGACCCACCCAATTACCTTCTATTTTATGGTCATTTAATTACACTTGTCTTCAGTTATAACTGTTTAATCTTCATTTAATCTTCATTAATTTTTATTTAATCTTCATTATTCAGGTTATTCCTGATGGTCTTCCGATCTGGAAATTGACACCTGACTTCATGGAAATAGACATGGGACTTGCTGTCCGACCATAGGGTCCATCCGCTTGGTGTGAAAGCTCGAGCATGCTGGGGCTTGCTGTATTTTCACCATGGCGGAGCTACCACAATTGCTTCCAATAGCATCAAGCCTATTCAGCTCTAAGCTTTGTGCGGAGCGTTTAAAATATTACTGTATTGTGAACATTAGTGATTTAAGTTCTCAAGAAACAGAGGTTTATTTGTTTTTTACTTCTTGATGGTGTTTTTTGTTATCCCCTCCTCCAGGACTTCATTCCAGTTTTCTTTATTTTTATGTCGTTAACCTTTCCGCACTGTTGCATTTTATTCGGGTTTCCTGAGGCTCTTCAGTGCCCTAAGAACAGACAGGCTAATCTAGTCTGCAAGATGCTATTACGAACGAACTTCACAAAAGTCAGTGTTGAACTCCTTAAATAATATCACCCAGTAATCCGCTAAATCAATACATATAAAACCAACAGTTTTACTGTTAATTTAAGTGATATTTTATTTGGATTATAAAGTTTTTAAATTTAATATACTTTAAAAAGAAGTTTTGAAAGAACTTGAAAGTTAATTGTTATGAAAATTATTTCCTATTATGACGTCTTTTAGTAATAAAAAAGTATAACTTTAACTGCTTATGAATAAAAAAATAAATAAATAAATAGAAATCTCAATTTGTGTAGAAAAAATGTCACAATAACCAAAAGTTTAATCTAGACAGACAAAGATAACCGAACATTTAGAAAGAAAATCCAATGAAAAGAGTTAGATTAGATTTTGTGGGAAGCCTTTTTACTACAAAGAAGAGTAACACTATAGCAATATAAGTCAATTACATTTGGTCTCTTCTTTTACTTTGAGTACAATTTATAAAAATAGAAACAATTTATTGAATCACACAATATCTTCTTCTTTTTTTTTTTTTTTTTTTTGTTTTGTAGATTTATTAAATTCTGTATTTTTTGTTTTTTTTAAGGTGAAGTTACATTTGTTAAAATACGGTAAAAAATTGTAATTGGTTTGCAGCTATTTTGTAATATATGTGCCATAGAGTGGTCCAAGTATGCAAATTCAGCAATTGTTTTTGAAAATTATTAAACAAATAAAAATTAAATAACATAATCTTTTGATTTTTTTTTTATATATAAAATCTTCATATAGGTTATTATTATTTTTATTTATTTATTTATTTATTTATTTCAACATCTTCTTACACACAGTAATATTTTTTCAAAATTCAGATGGACAAAACTAGCCTCAGTTTTTGATTCTATAATTTTATTAAAGCACCTCTCTATAAATCAATTTTTTATTATTGCAGATGCTGTCTACACAAGTTATTTTCACTACAAAATTATATATATATATATATATATATATTAATAAAATAAATTTAACAAAATAAACCCCCAATTTTTTTCATATTACAATTTTCAAATTTCAATACAAATTTTCTTTCTACCTATTACTTTTTACAACATATACTCTAACGGCCGATAAACAACCAAATACATATTTAATTATACTAAATGTTGACAGTAGTTAACGGAATATAGAATGATTACGACAATAGAGGTTATTTTAACATTATAGCACTTTTTTTTTTTTTTTAGGATTCTGTTAGGGTATAGTGCACTGCGACCTGAAACATCTGTATGCCCCTGCCTGCCTTTTGAGTTTGCTGTCAGCCTCCGAGCAATGTTCTCTAGCTATGGACAACACTTCCCATCAGCGCCCGCTCTAGCGGTTACGTCGTCGCCCCGGACAAACAGACAGATTGCGACCCCTTAAGAATATATATATATATATATATATTTTTTAAGCAAGTCTATGCATGTTCAAACACAATGTGAAGCAGCGCTCTGCTCGCGTGCTAATGGCTATTCTGCTCACAGAAGTATATGCATGTTCAAACAAGTTCAAGCATCGTCCTTTATAAATCCTAAGTTAATTTTTCCATAAAAGTGTAAATATTTTTAGCTTTTAGACATAAACAATATAAATATGCAACGCATTGTAAATTTTCAGCAAATGATAAAATCGATATGTGAAATTTTCTATTAATTGAGTATTTAATACATCAACATTTTGCTCACACATCCAGCCAAAATGGCGTCCCTAAATTTTGACGCCCCGGACAAATGCCCGGGTTGCCCGCCCCCAGAAGCGGGCGCTGTTCCCATCACCGATGAAAGAGCTATAATATTTAGTTCCTAGAAAGAGAAAATCTAAAAGTTATACTGCTGAATACAAACTCCAGTTTTTTTGATCAGGTACAATTTATTTAACAAAAATAATAATAAAAAAAAAAAAATCTGGTGTGAAACACTCACACAACTTTCTCTTACTCCAGTTCTCAAAATAATAATTGACAAATTTTATAGTTTGTTACCACAATTTAATGAAATTCGTCCAAAACTGAAAAAACTGTTCAGTAAAAGCGCACTTCCGGTTTACTAATTTTCTTGAAACTTGGAATTTCAGCCATCTAGTTATTTCTAACTAATTACGTTTGGATGATAGAATTGTATAATCAACTAAGATAGCACTTTGATGAAAATCTAACCCTACCCCTCCCCTAAAAGTGCCCTTAAAAGAATTTTCCCAGAGAAATGTTTTAGATAAAAGTTGTAGCTCTTTGTTGTGTGGTTGATGTTATGAGTTTAAAGAAAATCGTCGGAGCCATTTTTGAGAAAATTGCAAAAAAGT
This sequence comes from Triatoma infestans, assembly GCA_011037195.1. Taxonomy (NCBI): domain Eukaryota; kingdom Metazoa; phylum Arthropoda; class Insecta; order Hemiptera; family Reduviidae; genus Triatoma; species Triatoma infestans. The sequence continues at coordinate 23,928 of JAAEAF010014814.1, read as the reverse complement.
AAAAAATCTAACTAGTAAAGTGGTACTTCCGGTTGAGGAATTTTGACAGATAACGTAGTGTTAGATCCCACGGTGATGCCTAAATGGAATATCAAGTTTTAACTTTCTACGGTTTTTCGTTTTTGAGCTATGCTGTTCACATACATACATACATAAACACACACACACACACGGAACACACACACCCACCCACACACACACACCACACACACACACAACACACACGGACACACACACACACACACACACACAGACCATTTGCTAAAAACCACTTTTTTGGACTCAGGGGACCTCAAAACGGATATTTCCGGTGAAAACTCGATATCGAAAATTTGACACGATTACAATACTTCCTCTTACTAGGAGTAAGAGAAAGTAAAAAAATGGTGTGAAACACTCACACGACTTTCTCTTACTACAGTTAAATACAATAATTATAAAATCTGGCAATTGTTTTTAATCATGATAATTCTAACTCCGTTGCGCTAACATGAGTGTCGAGGTGTAGAGATGGAAGAGTAGAAGTGGATTGTATATAATGGTTGGCACAGATTCACGTTGAATTTGAATGTCTGGTATCATCTGGTATTTTATCCGTCATAGCATGCATATTACTTTTGTTCCTTGGGAAAGGAATATGCATGCTACGGCGGATAAAATACCAGATGTTATCCAGCATTGCGGACCTATCCACATAGTCAATGAAATTGAATGTGTTTACATTGAAATCCAAAAGATTGTGCTAAAACATTGTATAAACTCAGAGTACGCATACTTTGCCTTTCATTTCTGTAGATGATTTAAGACAAGACAGTAGTAAATTTTAATTTTCCTTTTTTATGTTTCTGCGATGTAACAAAAATGTGTATGTTTAAAAAATTCTTTCTCCACATCTTCACGACTTTTTATATATTATAGCCTTGATAAAGACAGGAAACTCTGTCGAAACGTTGGCATAGTTGAATGTTTCTTTCTTGCCCGATTCTCAACAAATTTCTTCAAAACATAATTCATCAATGGTCAACAAATTATTTTATATAAACGTAAATATTAACATTTGAAATGTAACGACACAGATTCTTCAGAATATCACGATTCAGAGTTTTTCCAGAAACAAAGGTTCAAAAAAAATTGGTAGTATTATACCCTGTACAGTGAGCTTGGAGACAATTAGAAAAAAATACTCAACAAGCTATATTGTAAAGTCGCACTTCCGGTTATCCGATTTTCTTCATATTTGAAACTTCTACTTTACTTCGGTATTATATAGATCATACATTTTAATGAAATCATACTTTAGAGAAATAATGCAGAAAATCAACTTAATTGAAAAATGCTTCAAGTAAAAAATATTATAAGGCATCATTAATGTGTGTAGACAGAGTATGCGAAGTTTAGAGAAAACCGTTGCAGCCATTTTTTTTTTTTTTTTTGAGAAAAATGCGGAAAACTGAAATAAAAAAAAATTGTAAAGTCGAACTTCCGGTTGAAGGATTTTCATTTTGTTCACATACAGAGACACCTAAAACTTGCAGGAATTATGTCCGGACGTTCAACGTGTGTTCCTTCCGAGTTTATTACAACGATGGGTGTCTGACAAGGGGACATAGGAAGCCCGTTTTATTCTATTGCTCTGCTTGATGATTTAATAAAGCAATGCAAGAGAAGAACTCGTCCTATGCTCTTTGGGTACTGGAAGCTGCAACCAATTACATTTTCCGCACTCGCGTTCGCGGATGACCTTGTGTTGGTGGCAGAAAGCGAAGAAAAGCTACAAGAAAATTTGAATATATCGGCAGAGGAGCTTTTGAAACGCAATATGATCATCAGCACCGGCAAAACCAAGTGCTTGGTGGTTTCAGGGGAGGTGAAAAGGATGCGAGTAACAATAAATGGTAGATTTTAAGTGCCTAGGAGCGATGATTAGTGAAAGCAGAAAGTTAAAGGAGGAAATTAACGCTAGAGTGGCCGCTGCGGGTAGGCTGTTCTCCGCTATCAACAGAAAATTCCTCAGCAAGATAGAAGCGGCCAACGACACAAAAATGACAGTCTCCACATTCGTGCCCGTACTTACCAACGGATTTGAATCATGGTCCATAACAGAATCTGATCGTAGTCGCCTGCAGGCTACGGAGATGAGGTTTCTTCGAAAAGTTGAAGGGAAGACCAGGAGAGACCGTATCATAAACACTACGATCAGAACCACGTTAAAATGCGAACCGCTCGGTCAAATAATCGAGAAAGCGCAGCTGAGGTGGTTCGGCCATGTAAGCAGGATGGAGGAACACCGGTTCCCTAGGAGTGCGATGGAGGCTAGGATTTCTGGCAGGCGACCCAGAGGAAGAAGAAGAATAAGTTGGCTTGATTTTGTCAAAAGAGGAACCAGCGGACGAGGAGTTGGATGGGCAGTCCAAAAAATTGTCGCTAGATAGAGACAGATGGCGCTCCTTTTGTCAAACCTTTACATCGCAAGGTAGATTTGGTCAAGACTAAGAAGAAGAAGAAGAAGAAGAAGACAGAGAGACCCATATGCTTTTTCGTACTCAGAAGGCAAGAAGGAACATGTATTTCCGAGTGAAAAGTGAACTTTGAAAATTGTACACGATTGCAATCACTCTCCCAATAGCAATAAGAAAAGCTGCATTCATAAAGAAACTTCCAGCGTCGATTACGAGTCCGATAAAAATCACAAAACAAAGCTGGTTGTTTTATAGACAACTAGGAATTTGTACATTATAGTTCAACCAATAAAATACTGCATTCCAGGTAGCTGAAAATGTTAATCATTTCCATATGTGTTAGATGCTAACACTGAACTTGCTGGATCTTCAAATTAAATGAACAAACATTTCCGGGAAAACGTTTTCCAATTAATTCTACAAAACCACAACAAGTTAAATAATAATAATGTAAGTGTTGGTATGTTAGTGAACCAACCATTAATTATGGCTGTAACACATTAGCACGCATAGCACTGACTATAATGTAATATACTGTCTGACCTGTTAGAAAGAGGAATCATGAGAGAGGACACAGAGAGAGTGAGAGAGAATATTGACATACACGCTATAATGGAGTGCCAGTACTATCAGGTACTATGAGAAATCCCAATAGGATAAGTTGCTAACACCTACTACCAGTTCATCTGTATTAATCCTTGCATAATTATACTGCCATCAATCGATCTGTTATAACCGTATTGGTATCTATGTTCGAGTTATGAGTTATATATATATACATAACTTGTACAAATTGAATCGACCGCATTATGCTAACTGACATTCCCTAACCAATCCTTAATTATTATTCCAACATATAATCTGTTTTTATCTAATTTTAGAACTTTATTTATAATTGAAAAACAAAAAACAAATTATGGATAAACTTTTCGATTATTGTGAATTAGTCTCTTAGTACGTCTAGTTTGAAATTATATTTTTCGTGTTATGCTTTTTGACATAACAGAAATAACAGAACTATTCCATTTTACTTTTTCTTACTCCTAGTAAGATTGCGATCATATCCAATTTTAAAAATTGAGTTTTCCCCGGGAAATATATGTTTTGAGGTCCTCTAAGTGCGAAAGAATGGATATTAGCAAGTTTTTGTATGTGTTTACAAAAAAATCTCAATAACGAAAAGTTGCAGGAAGGTCAAACTTGGCATTCCGTCCAGTCACTCCCACCGCATCTGATTTGAAGGTTACAGGCAAAAGCCTTCAATAGAAAGTGCCTACTGCTATGAAAAATGCCTACACTTCCTACCTACTCCTGATAGAGTACGCTATTGGGTTACATTGGAGAAAAGACTAACCTGGAACCCCCCCATACCAGACTGAAAAGGCTGGAAACTAATAAACGATTTCTTGTCCTTTCAAGACTCTTAGACAAACGATCTAAACTTACTTTAAAAAATAAGCCATTCACTATACAAAACTGTACTACGACCATTATGGATTTACGGACTAGAGATATGGGGCTCCACCAAGTATGCCAACGTTTACCGTATCCAATCCTTACAGTCCAAAATCCAACGAAAAATTACCAATGCTCCTTATTATGTCTCCAATAAAACCTTACATACTGACCTGTCCATTCCATTTGTATCCGACCTAATAAAATCCCTTTATCAAAGATCCCTAATCCTCTATCCCATCAACATAATCCTTTGGTTCAATAACTTGCTAGTCAAACCTTAATCCATCCCGCTGATCTCCTGAAGCGTCAGTGACCCCGTGACCTTTTAAATTAACTTCAACGCCATGAATTAACCACTGAGTAATACCGCTGGGTATTTTCTTCTCATATCAATCATGTCATGTAAACATTCACCATATTTGCTTATTCTATCTATCGTACAGTTGCAAATAAATTATTGAAGGAGAAAAAAAAATTATATATGCGACTTTACTGAATGCTTTTATACCAGTTCTTTTCTCCAAAGATTTTCTTTTATTTGTAACAATTTCCATGGAAAATTGATTTTTCCGTGGATTCTGACGAAACACTAGTTATTTCATGATTTATACAAAATTAATATTCAGTTAAGAAAAAAACAAAACTTAAAAGTTTAGGACGAACATCAGGTTGGGTTACTTGAAATGTTTTTACTGTGATCACTAGGTGACCCGTGTCATAAGTTTGACCGATCACTGATCTAGATCATTTTCAGAATGTTTTGAATGTTTACAGTTTATTTTTATTATAGGGTTTATTTTATTTATTTGCAATCATTAGTAATATCATCTATTTTATGGCACAGTAATGGAGATCATTCCTAGCATGGCCAACTGACTTTTTAATGAACAAAAAGTTTGAAATGAAACTAAAAAAAATATTTACTTTTCCTTAATATAGTTCAAATATTGCATACATCGTATATATTAGATTATTATCAATTTTCTATATCTACTTTTTTTACTACATATTTAAAAGTAAGTTTATTTAAAGATTGTTAAATAACAAAATGAGAAAGAATAGGAATACATTTAGTATAATATGCAGAAACAAACTTGTACATATCTTAATTTTTGTTCTCCCCCCTCATAAAGTCAATAAACCCAACATTCAGTTATTGCAAGTTTCGCATGATGTTCACATTTCACTAGTACCTTTAGGAGAAAGTAAGACTTTGAACAACACTTGGAGTCAGTTCAAAAACATATCTCTAGAGAAAAAGAAAAGCACTCTTACACCCTCATTCTCAATGTACAAGATTTCCACTGGGAAATTCGGAACTGACTCTAAAATTCTTCGTGTATTTTCCTCACTCTCTTTCGTCAGTTAATTCTACATGGACTTCCACTCCCCGTTCCCAGCCTTTTACAAGCTATCGACAACTAACCATTCTTATATATATATATATAAAATGGCTACCTGTTTTAAGTGACGCGGAAGAATTACGCCATTCTATATAACAGTTCTTTTTTTACCTCCATTGTTAAAAGTAAAAGGTTATTTTTCGTTGAGCTATACTACTTTTTAAAGCAAAGTTTTCAAATAAAACTACTGGATAGAAAGGTCTACATTACAGAAGGAATATTAAAGAGGTAAATATATAAATGTCACCACTGAAAAAATATCAATCTCATTGGAGTTATAATTTCACGCTCTATTTCAAGTGCTATATAGTTGAAAATTATAATTTGAGCATTGTCCAGAGAACTACCGGAAGCTCGCTTGAAATTTCACAACGCATGCGTCGTATAAGTAGCAAAAACACTGAATTATGTTACAGATTTTTTTTTTTGTTTTAATTTTATTTTTTAAGGCGCTGCAACATCTATAGTCATGGGCACGCTGAGCGTTCTCAGTACACTTCCAGTCTCTACGGACAGTGTTCTCTCGTTACAGACAACAATAATCGTCATCGGACAATGTGCATAGAGGCTCCTAGTAGAGAAGAAAATGTTAGACAGCGCTGGGCTCGTATCCGCGAGCTCCAAGTGCAAATATTTGTTTATATTCAGTACTATATAATACTATATTTGTTTATAATCATTTATATATTCAGTCCACTCTAGCGGTTACGCCGCCTTGGACAAAAAGTCTAATTGCGACCCCTTAAGAATATATATATACGAGTATATATATAGGGTGTCCCAAGGTATATGCATAACGACTTTTTCTCGGAAACTAAGATAGAAAAAAACTAAAAATACTTGTTAATTTGCAAATTTGTTTTGGTGCTTCCAGAAGCGAGATACAGGCACCAACTTCATTTTTTCAAATGGGAGGTTGGGTTTTATTTAAGAAAGATTCCTCTATTTTTTGTAAGACAAAAATTTACTTGAACGGTTTTTTTTCTTGAGTGATATTTTACAAGTTATGAATAAAACATTTGATTTCTTATAAGAAATTTCAAAATGATATTTATAACGGTTTTTGATTGAATAAGAAGAAAAGAAATATGTTTTATTATAAATTTTACTCCTCAATAATTACAGATTTTTGCTCGAACTGGCCCCCACCATTAGAGATGCATCACATGCTTTCTCCTGACAATTGTACCTTACGACCAAAGAAATACATCTCTAATGGTGGAGGACAGTTCGAGCAAGATCTATAATAATGAGAGTCAAAATTATAATAAAATAGTCTTCTTCTATTCAATCAAAAAACCGTTATAATATCATTTGAAATTTCTTTATAGGAAGTCATGTTTTCATTCTAACTTGTAATACTATTCTGTTCAGAGAAGTATATGCAAGTGCAAAACGTTAATGTTTTCAATAATAGTGTAAATAATTTTAACTTTTAGACTAAACAATTTAAATACGCTACGCGCTGTAAATTTGTAGTGAACGAAAAAATCGATATGAGAAATTTTCTAATTATTGAGTATTTAACATCAATATTTTTCTCACACTCAGCCAAAGTGGCCCAGTGCGGAACCCGGTACCAAATGTCTCTCGGCGAACTCCTGGCCCTAGAGCGCGCGCTATAACTACCTTATGAGAGTTTGTAGTCCAGTTATGCACCGTAATTCACAGTACAAAAGTAGACAGTAAATCTTATTTATTTATAGCTAGTTGTCACATACAAAAATGTGTATGTTTATATTAATCATGGTGCCAATGACCCATCAACATTAAAATACAATTATCTGCACGAAATTCACACCAAAAAAAAAAAAAAAATCTCGTATATTGCAAGACCCAATGACCAAGAAACCTGAACAGCTCAATTCTCTAAATCATCGCTTCGAATATTTAAATATTATTAAAATGTTATTTTGTAAATATTATTTATTTTTGGTAAATTTGCTTTTTTGCGACCATATTGTTGTTATCTATCCAATTTTTTTGCTTTTAAAAATTTGCAGGAGCTCTTGATGAAGTGAAGTGCATCAGTGGCAACTAGAAATGTAAATATCTAATAAATTTTCTAATTTTCAAAGGCTTTCTCTTTGAAAGCAACAGTCAATTAAATCTTCTTTTAAAAATCTTAACTTCGTAATTTGGTCAATTGATTATTTATGAAAATAAAACTACTCACAATATTATTTTTCCTTAATTTCGCCACTTTTAAATGATTATTTTTGAAAAAATGATTTTAAAGTGAAATATAAATATTAAGTACTTACACACAGGATTAAGGTAATTCTTAATAGAAATCAACTCACCTGAAACAATAGAAACAAAAAAAAAATGTTGAAACGTTTTGTTAAAACAACAAAAGAAATGAGAACAAATTAATATGAAAACATGGAAGTCTTGCAATTCCACAATCAGTTCCAAAAGTAAAATTCATGGCCACTGCCAGAAAAATATTCTAGGACAGAGTATAGAAATGTAAACATATTGGTGGTTTTTTAGCAAAATCGTTACGTTGAAGATGATCGGTCGAATGCCAAACCCGTTATACGAAAGGAAAGATAGGAAGAAGTCTAGAAGTAACAAAAATTGTCCAGCACTACGTGTATGTTAGAATGAATAACCAAACTCTGATCCAGGTGTTGGAAGCCGGAAAAAAAAAATCACTTCTAAGAAGCTACCCCCCCCAACAATTTTCCGTTTGAGTACAATATCTTAATATATCGAATGATATATACATAAACAGTATTACATTATATACTAAACAGTATATACATAAAAAAAAAACAATTGACTTTCCGGGTTGAGACAGTGTCAGTGATTTAGAATCCGACGTTCGCTATATTGATTGCAAAGTCATAGTTATAAAAAGGACTCTTTCAAGGTCCTTGCAATTCTTGAAAGCCAATATGGCATTACATACGAAACCGCTGACGTGGTCTCAAACCCGGAAGTTTTTTCATGAAATAACCCGCTGGAAACTAAAAGATCATAATACGTACATTCGTTTAGAATATGACGGATTGTAGGTAATTGCCAATAAAAATGTCTCTTGAAAATAGTAAATGAAGAATTTGAAGGACGCTAAAAAACCACCCGTAATTGATACGCAACCAAAAAAAACAAAACAAAAAACAACAACAACTGCATTGAAATCAATATTTCAGAATGATACTTTGTATTGTGATGGAGCTCGATTAATGAGTGCTTCCACTATAGAACGTTGCTCTTTATATTTCTTCCGTATAAAAAAAAAAAAAAAAAATTATAATAATCAAAAAGTTCAAGATAATCTGAAGAAAGGAGGTACTTTAACTCAATGTCATAATATAAGTGGAGCTGGGAAAATTCAAAGAGGACTAGATATTAAATTACAAATGGATGGGAAATGATTGGAGAAATAAAGTATAATCAAAAAGGAATTTTTAAGGAGTGAAATATTAAATTCCTTAAATTGAAGCAATCAAATTTTAATTTATTATTTTTTTTGTTTGTTTGTTTGTTGTTCTTAAACTAATTACTGAACAAAAAAGATATTAATAAAAAGCTTTAATACAATAAAACGAATTAGCAATGTATTGCCAGTGTAATTATCAGAAACATATAGAATTTTTCATCAGAGACATTTTCCGTGATAGTCTGCTTCATTTTGTTTCGGTTTCGGGCGTTCGCCCATCTTCAGGTTGCGTTTGTCAGATAGTGTGATAACACAGACTTGCATAGAGCAAATTCTTTTACATACTGACTTCGGGCGTTCGCCTATCATCAGGATGTTTTTTTGATAAAACAGGGCGTATAAACTAATTTTGCTCTATGCTAGTATAATAGAATTATCGCACTAACAAGCTAAAAAATTAGTTGGCTGGGACCAAAGAAGAAACTTTTTATTTAAAAACAAATTTATTCGACGTTTCGGACACCTTTGGTGTCCTTCCACAGGAACTACAAAACAAAAATATGTATATCAAGGAAATTGTATGATAAAATTAAAACATATAACAATTTAGCGATATTAGAAAGTTATGATACCTGTTAAGGAAGAATGGAGGGTTAAATGTTTGAGGAGGTTATTGTTTGGTTGTAGAGTAAGGTATGCTGGCAAAGAAAACAGAGAGACAAATTTTTTCCAAGTTGGGAAATGTGAAGAGTGGTAGAAATGAAAAACAACTCAATTAATAATTATAAGAGAAATAAATGAATATAAATGAAGTAGAAAATGAGTGGAAAGTGTAGAAAGTTGGTATGTGTAATTTAGTGGTGGAAAGGGGGGGGGGGCTTTCTTGAGGAAGCGGAAAATGTTGTTGTAAGAAGAGGTGATGACGTCCTTGTCTTTTTTGTAGTTGGTAGAGTTAGGGTTGAGGTTAATGTGGATGGATTCAGAAAGAAGTCGCTTCAGGTGTTTGGAATGGGTGGTTAGGACAGAAGCATTTCGGAAATCAAAGGGTGAGGGCATGTTTTGTGAGGGCTGTACTGTCAACATAGCTAACAAAAAAATCATTCTATAAAATCATTACAAGTCCAGTGCAGTTTGTGTAAAATTATAGCTATATTATAACAGTGTCTTCATATCTCGTCTAATTAATCAATCCCAATTTCTCTCCTCATCAACTCCATTATACTGGTGGCAGCGTTTGAGAATCCCGCTTCAGCTTCAACATTTTCGAAGATAAAGGTAAGTCATTCTTTCACTTTTACATATTTACAGATATTTATTTCATTACTTATTTATATTTCATTTTTAAAAACTCAATTCTTTTTACATTTAAAATCTTATCGACTTTTTTTTATGAAAAGAGCCGATATCATTAAAGAACTCAAAAAACATAATCTCTCAATAGGCGGTAATTTATTAGTGTTGAAAGAACGCTTGTCGAAAATTAAGAATATGACAACTTATACCATTGATGGTCAGCAAAAGACAGCCGATGAGGCGATCGCGTACCTCTTAAATAAGTGCAATACGGCAAATCCTGTAAATATCAGGAATCTCCAGATGAAAAACAATTTACCTATATTCGACGGTTCGCACAATAGCGATATTTCCAGCTTTATCGAACAACTCAATAATTATAGTGTCCTGTCGGGTTGGTCTGATGCGGACAAATTAGAAATTTTGATTTTAAAACTAACAGGTCCCGCAAAGATTTATTTTGATACCTTTAAGAATCAATGCGCGAATAACAATGTCTCCCTCACCTATCAGAAGGCAATAGAAAATCTAAGTAACAGATTTAAAAAAGAAAAAACGCCCATTGTTCTTTTGCAACAAATAACCAGCCTGCATCAGAATCCAAATGAATCTCTTGAAGCGTTCTCAGATCGGATTAAACATATTTCTACCTCGTTGCTTTTCAAAGCACAAGAGAATCCACTTCACACTTTACAAAACCTTGTAGATAAATTAACTACAGACGCCTTCATCAAATCTTTACCTAGTTCAATTAAGGCTCAGGTACAGATAAAACTTCCGAAAACCCTGGATGAGGCACAAGCTTATGCCATAACCTTTTTTTTTTTTTTTTTTTTTTTTTTTAATCCCACACCATTCGGGCGGTCCCTGAGCTTGCGCTCACACCCGCCCAGAGAAGCCATCGACTTCAGAAAGAGAAGGAGGAAAAGAGCTAAAGAAAAATTAACGCCCTTCCTCCCTCCTTCACCAACCCAAGTAGGCAGCGCGGAAACACGCTATCCAAAGGAGCCTAAAACATCTAAATAAAACAACAGCAGAGCCACAGGAGTACACAACAACAAGCCACAGATCCAAAAAGAAACCACAATAACAACAACAAAAGAACCACAAGAATAAAATGAATAAAAACTTACAGCAACCGCTCACACACAACCACGCAATAAATACATCCACTCAAAGCCTCGCACATACCCATAACGTATAACCCATCCATACCATACATCCCAAAACGTATATCCTAATAAGAACTAGCAATTGCCCAAACAACACAACAAGGGGAAAACTCCAAAAAAAATAAAAGAATAAAATAAATAAATAAAAATAACTCAACCAAAGCAATCCCTCCAACCTGCCCTAGCTCCGCCTTACAAGGCCCCATGACAATCGGCGCTCAAACGCCTCGACCGCAAACTCCCTTAAGGCCTCATAGGCCGGGCCATTCTCCAACAACAAAGGAAGAGAATCGTTTCTCAAGCTGAGGTGAAAGCCCTCTTTGCGCCACATAGAGGCTCTCAGATCTTCGTACGTGCCGCAAGACAAAAGAATGTGCTCCGCGGTCTCTTCCATTCCACAACGGCAGTTCCCATTGTCCACCAAACCCATTCTAAACCACTTGCCGTTTATAAAACCGTGACCCGTTATTAACCGAGATACGGCATATGAAAGTACCTTCGGGACAATACGCCTGCCGGCACCTGCCTCTGGCAGGAACAAAAACGTGGTCCTGCCCTTCGTGGAGACCCTCCACCTCGATTCCCATTCCGCCATTAACTCCTCCTCCAACCTCTTCTTACCCTGTTCTCGCAGCCACACACCCTGATCTCCTCCCACGTCCTCAGGGATAGACGGAACCCTAAGATGCCCAAAACTGGCCGCTCTGCCTCTTCTCAAAAAATATCTGTTTGCCGCTCTAACCACCTCCAGGTCTAGCGGAAGGCAACCTGTAAGCACCTGCAAGGCCTCCGTGGAGACCGTTCTGCTGAAGTGGCCCATAGACAACAGCATTGACCGCTGCATTGCCAATAAATGCCTTTACTTCACCGAAAGCCGCACTCGGTGGGCCCAAACTGACGCACAGTACACAATCTGCGGAACCAATACTGAGCGGTACATAGTCCTTGCTACCCCTCTGGAGAGGCCCCACTCCTTTCTTATTATACCATTTAGCCTACTCACTACCTTCTTTGATCTGTCAGGTAGGTCCCTCACATGGGGGATGAAGCTCAACTTGCAGTCCAACAACACCCCCAGATATCTAACCTGTCGTTCCCATCGCAAGCGCCCCCACCCAAAGCGCACCGCTGGCTGCCGACTTGGAGCCAAAGAACCCTTTATCAACATTGCAGCAGTTTTGTCGGATGACATGTTAAGCTTATTTGCAACTCTTCCGCTGTCACCCTCCGCCGGCGTAACCTTTGGAACCTTCTCGTAGCCCCATTCGCTTCACGCCGAAGTGCGTTTAATGCCGAAGACCACCAGGGAACGCCACCGACTCGTTTACGCCGAACCGGCATCGATTCAGAAGCCGCCATAACAATCAAATCAGTCAAATACCGTACCCTCTCTTCAGCCCCCTTAGAGCGAAACACCGCTAAATTCCTTCCCTCAAACCTACCCAGGAAGCACCGGTCGAAACAGTCCCAGTCTGCCCGTGTGACCACAAAACAGTCCGAACCCGGCAATCTTCCAAACTGTGTCGCCGAACTTGACTCCAGAACAATGCACTGATGATCGCTTGAACACCAATCGGGCTCAATCCGCCACCTCCAGTTCAAGCGTGCAGCCGCCGGAGTAGCCACCGTAACATCAATGTTGGACTCACCCGCATGAGAAGAGAATGTAAAATACGAAGACGCCTCATTGAGGATCACCAAACCATGCTCCAGCAAAAAGTCCTCTAAGCACTGCCCAGAATCGTCAGTGCTTCCACCAAACCACGCTGACGAACTAGCATTAGCGTCCATTCCTATTAGAACAGGTTTTCCCCTCAAAACTCTCAGAGTCTCATCCAACTGCCACAGCCCTTAGAAATATTCAAAATTTCACAGAACCGCAATGTTCAATATTTGCAATAAAAAAATCAGATACGCCCAAAGAATCACACAAAAACCGCCATCGCCTTGCAAACATTGTGCTGGTATGCACTGGCACAATGAATGCAAGCAAAAATTCCAAGTAGTCACATCGCGGCGAAAAAGAAACGTAGTTTCGGAACCACCATCGCCGTGTAAGTTCTGTCAAGGCGACCACTGGAATCGCGAATGTAATAATAAAAATCGAAATAGAGCGCGCACTAATTTTGGCAAAAAGCCTCAATTTCAGCCAAACTATCGTCCTTTCGGGCAAAGTAGGCCCTATGGCAAAAAACAAATTCCCAATAATAATAATAACAACAGTAATAATAATAATTATGGTAGTAGCAATAATAAATTTAATACTGGCAATACTTCAAACCTATGGATTCCACCAACATGCCAGATATGTGAAAAGCGTGGGCACACAGCAAAGGCATGCTGGTTCAATTCAAAAAACGACTAGGCGCTGAGCCGTTTTCTGAAACGGCTACCACTGTACTGATCCCGGCACTCCACGATTCGAATAATTTATTAATTACCATTCAAATTAAAAACAAAAAAGTTAAAGCTTTAATCGACACAGGCGCTCCGCATTCACTCATAGATTCCAGTCACGTCAAATCGAGGCCCGAAAGATCTGATTTAATATTGAAATCGATTACAAACCAGATTATCCCCAACTATGGTCTGTCAACCGTTCATTTATCAATAAGCGAAAGCACAAAAATTCAGGGTAAATTCATAGTGTCCCAACTGAAAAATGAATTTGAAATGATCATTGGGAGAGACCTGCTCACAAAATTTCAAGCAATTATTAATTTTAAAAACTTGGACATAACCATACACAAAACAGTAATTCCATTCTTAACAGACAACAACATCACAAATGAATAACATTCAAAACACAACTTTACCCGAAACATGGTCAACACGAGATAAAATCATAATTCCGGCACGCACACACATAGTCAATACATATAGTCTTCACATAAAAATTCCAGACGGTTCCATAATGTTGACACAACATGACAGTCTTCCTACAGGACTTTACTTGCCACACACACTGACAAACGTACATAATAAAGCTTGTCCAATTACGCTAATAAACACTACATACTATGAGCTAATAAACACTACATACCAAACATTTTCCAATCGCACACATTCATTACAACCAGGAGATACTAAATTCATCACACAAACATACCATAAATTCCATTCAACAACTTTCGGCCAAAGAAAAAACACAATTACAAGCCTTTCAACAACAATTACGCCAGAAACTTACTCATCTCTCTCCACAACAAGCAGACAAAATTGTTGAAACATTCTCTCCATTTTATGACACATTCACACATGATAAAGACTACAAAACAAAATTTACAGATATAACACACCACATAGACACACAAAATCATCCGCCTGTACACAGTAGACCTTACAAATTATCTCACTCAGAAGCTCCCATACTAAAAGCTCTCATACAGGATAATCTGGATAGAGGAATAATTGAACTGAGTACTAGTAACTGGGCTCATCCGGTAATTCTAGTTAAGAAGAAGTCTGCGGATCAGACAAAAGTCGATCCAAATGACATCATCCAGTTACGCAAACACTACAGGTACGTGGTTGATCTGCGTAAATTAAACGCAATCACCACATCTGAAATTTATCCTCTTCCAGACATTCAATACATTTTATCCACATTACATGACACAACATACTTTACAACACTCGACCTATCAAACGCATTTCATTCCATTAGACTTGACAAATCAACACAAGACAAAACTACATTTATCACACAATTCGGTACATACAAATTCCTTACTCTTCCGTTCGGATTAAAGAATGGCTCTTCCTGTTACCAAATGCAGATGGACAAACTATTAACAGGATACACGGGTGACATGTGCCATACATTCATTGACGACATATTAATCTTTCACGGCAAAACATTTCATGAACACTTAACATTCACACAAAAAATTCTCACAAAATTACAGCAGGGCATTCTTTGTATAGACCTAAATAAATGTACCTTCTTCAAAGAAGAATGCAAATATTTGGGCTATACATTGAGCAAAAAAGGCATTTCTCCAGATTATGGCAAACTAAAAGCAGTAGAAAATTATCCGATCCCGAAAAAATTAAAGATGTTAGGGCATTTTAGGATTTGTAGGTTTCTACCACAAATTTATATATAATTTTGCTGAAATAGCTAAGCCCTTAACAGGCTTAACAAAGAAAAATATTAAGTTTGTATGGTCTCCCCAATGCACATCGGCATTCCAAATCCTTAAACAAAAATTAATTTCTCCACCCATTCTGGCATACCCGAATTATCAATATGAATTTATTTTAACTACGGATGGGAGCAACGTCGGCATATCAGCAATTTTGAGTCAACACATAAATGGTGAAGAGCGTCCCATAGCTTTCTCTTCATGAGTTCTGTCGGATACTGAGTCGGATACTTTGTACCACAGAGAGAGAATTGTTAGCTATTCTCTTTGGCTGCAAACAGTATCGACAAATAATTTACGGCTACAGATTTAAAAACAGTATCGACAAATAATTTACGGCTACAGATTTAAAATAATTACAGACCACTCAGCTCTACAGTGGCTCAAAAATTTAAAAGACCCTCATTCTAAATTATATAGATGGTCGCTCAAATTAAGCGAATACGACTTTTACATTGAGCATAGATGGGGTAAAAATATCGCGCATGCTGATGCTTTAAGCCGTTATAGGCTGCACCAGTACTGATCAGACAGTGGACGAATTTTATCCAACAATTGATTTACTTGAAATTGCTCATTCTGGAGCTGGCGATCCAGAATGTCAGCGATTAAAAAATTCAAGCAATTACAAATCAATGATCAAGGCCTCTTAATTACAGTCTCTGACAATTGCATTCTAGTACCGTCAGGGTTGCATGATACTGTTCTGCGCCTTTATCACGACAATCCGTTATCAGCGCATTATGGTAGGCAGAAAACGTATGAACGCATAAAAACACAATTCACTTGGCCAAACATCTCAAATGATGTTCAGAAATACGTTCAGACCTGCTATAACTGTGCCACAAGAAAAACAAAAGATGCCTATAAACCACCTTTAGGCACATTCAGTGAGCCCAAAAATGTCTGGCAAGCTATTTCCGCTGACGTAGTTGGACCACTGGATGCATCTATCAACAGCGACATAGGTGAAGAATATAAATATATACTAACGATAATCTGTCAATATTCTCGCTATTTGGAGATGTTTCCCATGACGAACCAAAAAGCAGAAACAATTGCACAGATTCTGGTTAATGATATATTTACCAGATACGGTACGCCTAAATATCTTCTTATAGATCTGGGTACCAACTTCACATCAACAATTATACTCCAGAACTGTGAGCTATTAAAAATCAAAAAGGTATGCACAACCCCTTATCACCCTGCTCGGATGGTCGTTTAGAACGTATGCATAGAGACATCGCGAACAATTTATCCCACTATGTGCAAACGGATAAAAATTGGCACAAATATCTACCATTAGTCAAAGCAGCTTACAATTCCACCAAAAACATTTCCACAAATTATACTCCCCATGAAATTGTTTTTGGAACAAAATTTCAGTTTCCCTGGCTTCTGAATTATCAGGAGAAAAATTTACAGAATTTCAACATCCACACCAAATGTCTTTACGACAAAATACAACAAGTTAGGAAACAGGTCAAAACAAATAATGAAAAAGCCAAATTAAGAAGAGAAAAATATTATAACAAAAATATTTCCAAAGAAAAACTCAAGTGTAGAAGACCACGTTTATTTAAAATCATTTACATCTCTTTATACATATGATATTTCTTACACGGGAAAATTCATGAAGAAATATCATGGCCGTTATCAAATCTATAAAGTATTTCCCAACCATACATTTCATAAAATACATTTTATAATACACACATTTCATAAAATAATTTGTTTAATTTTAACAATCTATTTTTTATTGAACTAATTTTCTTTCCAAATCCTTCTTTAATGTTTTAGATAGACAAGCAGTAAAAATTCTTTAGTGAATAGAACATTTTATATATTTCAAATGTTTTAGCAAAGGCGGTCAAATCACAATGCGCTTAAAAGTTATAAGAAATTTTAGGTCAAAGAAACAGAACAATGTGACTTTCACTGTACTGATGTTTTTCTCAGACACCAGAACAATCAACTTCAAGACAGCCTCAAGACAATGAAATTAAGCTAATGACCCCACAGACAAGCCGAAATCTATTCAACCAATGGCTTTTCCAAGTGATTGTCTACATAGTACAAAGGAGGTCAAGTTTACGAGTATAATGAATTTTCAAATTTATAAAAAGTTTTTTAGGACAGAAACAATGTGGACACCTTTCACTGTACTTTGCCAGATACCAGTGACAATGAAATAAACGTACACGGGTGTCTCTACAAACAGGAGAGCCGAATTCTATTGAAATCTTTTCTATACCAGGTAAAATCCCTTTAATATTTGATCCTTAAAAATTAATTGCTTCATATGTCGGCATTTGAACTGTGATTGTCTACGTTCCTTAGGTATTATCAATATTTACTGTATCTCTAGCTTTAGAACTATCAAACCATTTTATTTTTATAACATGTTTTAACAATGTACTCTTTTTCCTCACGACCTTTTAGCAACTTCAAAGCAACTACGAAAGGAATGTTAAACAATTAAAACAATACTACAAAATCTGCAGACATCGTTCCATATTTAAAGTATATATGTGCACACATGACTCATTTCCGGAACATTGCGATCGCTTCCTGCTTCCTAACCCACGAAATTGCGCAATAATACCTTATTCCTGCTCGCCTAGCTTTAGATTATAATCATAAGCAATAACTATAAAATCTATTATTAATAATAAATTAATATACAAAACAATGATATCATTAATACACAAACTTCAATCGACGAAAATAAAAATCACAAGCTTTGGTAAAATTAAACATATTATATCATATATATATATATGATCTAAAACTTCGACTATATTGAAAAACTATATTGAGAAATTAAGAACAAAACAAATCAAATCATTCCACTTACTTTCAAAAAATTTATAGGAAAATATCATAAAATTTAAAACTTAAATTAACAAACAAACTGCCTATAAGAAAGAAACAAATTGAATCATTGCACCTTGATTCAAAATAGGTAAATTTCATAATGAAATTTAAACTATAAACTTAAAAACAAAATTCCTATAAGTAGGAATTTAGACTTGGGTGAATTTTATTACTTCAGAAACACTGATAACATGCAATGGACTTGAGGATCATCGTCAAATGGGAGAATACATACTCCCACTCCTCATTAACTGGGGTGAATACATAATTAAATAACACATGTTGGCACTGTTCATGAACTGGACTTACATAACATCGTCATTGACTCGATAAAATTCGTCGACCAAAATGCTGCACTGGTACAATTTTTTTTACCTTCATACATTTTTTTTTCCTAATTACTATTCAATATTTATCTATTATCTTTTTCTTTACAAATTACTTCTCCTCTTTGAATATTTTTCACTAACCTTATTTTCTTTAATATTCCCTGGTTTTTACCCCGATTTTCCTATATTTTTATTAATAATATAACACACACATACACACACAAATATAATTATAATTCCTAGAAGGATAATCATAATGTATTGTAAATAAATCAATATTAATTGTAAATAGGTGTGTGTTACTAACGTGCATTGCTAACGTTTCAATATAATAAATTAATATGTTAAAAATATTACGAACTATATATATATTTATAAAAAAAAAAAAATATTATATGTATGTTAATAATATATTAATTTTTATACTAGAATTGCAAGTTAATTTTAATCATTAATAATGTTAAATGAATTTTTTTTTTTGGTTAAGCCGCCTCAAACATCTGTGGTCATTGCACCCGGAGCCTTCTCAATGCACTGTCGGCCTCCGGACAGTGTTCTCCCGTAACAGACAACACTGTCCATCACCGGACAGTGAGCTGTAGGGGCTCCTAGGAAGAGAAAATCTAAGGGCAGCACGGCTGGATATTGTCTTAGATTTTATATTGTAATAATCATCCGTATATTTTTTTCAAAAATTTTTTCTTCTTTTTCAATATTAACTATCGAAACAACTATTAGCCTTATATGTAAATATAGCAATTAGAAATATTAAAAAATAATAATAATAATATATTGAACTTTAAATAATTAGAACTATAAAATTGAACGTCATATGTTAACCACATCTAAGTAATTAAATTAACTTAAACTGTAAATATTTAAACTATATTTTATTGTTCATGATTGTCTATCAATGTAAACTGTTAATTTAACTTAAAACTTTTTTCACTTTTTTTTCATTGTTAAGCATCAATTTAACATAAAACTGTAAATATTTTTTTACTGAAGTATATTGTCAATGATGTTAACGATTCAGACATAAAAGAAAACAATTTAATTTTATAAATTTTTCAATATTTTTGTCAATATTATTTTTACAAACTGAAGACATTTTCATTATCTGATTATTTTAAATACTCGATTTAAGCTAAATATTTTTTTGATAATTGTATATTTTTTGAATTACTGCCATGGACTACGAACTCATGAATTCACTCTTTCCCTCTCTCTCCTTCGTTTTTTATATATGACACAAGAAGACATCATTATCGCTAGCTTGCAACATCACCAGCTAGCTCTCAACATCACCATCGCCAGCTTCATCATCCTTAGCTAGCTCTCAACAAGGCCATCACTAGCTTTCTGCTACATAAGCCAGTTTTCATCATCATTGCTAGCTTTCAACAACACTGGCTAGCTCGCAACAGCACCATCGCTAGCTTTCTGCACCAAAAGCTAGTCTATATCAACTTCGCTAGCTTCAACAAATCCAGGCTAGCTGCAAAAAAAACACGTAGCCAAACCAGATGAGCTACAAAGATACATCATTCAGCAGCACGCTCAAATTTTTCACACGTGAAAAATTTCTTCAGGAGAGGGGATGATGTAACGGCCAAGCCGAATAGAGAGCCAAGCCCGACCGAGAGAAAGCGAACTCTCTCTGGTACTCTCTGACTTAAGCAGGCTAGAGTGGGGAGAACCTGTATATAAGCCAGTAAGAGATCTATCTATCTATCAGATTTAAACATACATCGCATCGTGTCATATTTCTACTCTCACCTTTTATTCTATAAATTTATTACAAGTCCAGTGCAGTTTGTGTAAGCTTATAGTTATATTATAACAGTGTCTTCATATCTCGTCTAATTAATCAATCCCAATTTCTCTCCTCATCAACTCCATTATAAACCACAATAACTATCACTTTTTATTTGAAACATTTTTCTGGGAAATACCTGGGGGTTTCTGGTGGAGGGGCGGGTGGACGTTCTTCTTTAAAGTGTCCATTCTCTATGTTATACAATTTTAGCTACTATATAAGATTTAATAGAAATTTGAATCTTTGCTATAATTCGATAATTTGAAAACTGATTGATTTGCTAAAAGCATTAAAAGAATTGTAGCAAAGTCTTCTTTTTCTTTTTCAGTTTTCTGAGTTTTTTTTTTTTATAAAGAAAGAAATAGGTTCCTTTAAACTTTGGATACTAATTTATTGCTTGCTAGCTTATAGGATTAATACATAATAATTTTTAAATTATATGAAAGGAATACAATATTTATTTACAATGTAAGTATCCAGAGATAGTTATTCTCTTAGTGGTACAAGTTAAAAGAAAGAAATGAGGGCCCTAAAGAAGAAGTAACAAGTGCGATACTGTTGAAATAAGAAAACTGTACCAGAAAGAAACAGTTAATTAGACCGACAAAAGCGCTCCTTTCGACCTCCCAAAACAAAACTTCCATTCTTTACCTCTTTCCACAATACCAACCTAATGACATTTACTTCTTTGTTTGGTGAATTTCCGCTACCTATCTTCCTTTCTTATTACTAATACTCATCCTACCGCTGTATCCCAACTTCCTATAATAATAATAATAAAAAAAAAATTGTTTAGTAGGTCGCCGGATAGATAAGAAGTCTAGAAGGCTTATAAGAGAAAGTAGTAAGGGGTTAGAGTTCAAAAATTGCTGTATATTTTCACCGAGAGGCAGCCAAATTCCTTATGTAACCCGATAAGTTTTAACTTTGGGTGGAGGCAGGTGACGCCACCAACCCAACTTCCACAAGTTGTCCTTTTCCTGAACTCTCCCTTCACTATATGTGCATGCTACTGTGTGTGTGTGTGAAGGTGTAGGTGTACTTTGTGTGGAATGTGATGTCACCGTTGTTCCTCTCATACCTCAGCATGATCATGGCAACCACACATAGAACACACAACAATAACATCATAACCAATATTTATGTTATCAGTTTTTAAAGCAGCAAGGTTTTTTTTTTTAAATCATATTTTATAACCAACACGGTTCATTCTAAAGATAAAAATCTGGTGTGAAACACTCATCCAACTTTCTCTCACTCCAGTTTTCAAAATTGTAATTGACAACAAACTTGATTGTTAATATAACAAATTTAATGAAATTCGTCGATGTTTTTATGGTGAAAATCACAAAAAGAGAAAAAAAGTGTTCAGTAAAAACGCACTTCTGGTGTTATCTGATTTTCTTCAAACTCGGAGATTCCAGCAACATATTTAATTCTAATTAATATTATTTAGTTGATAGAATTGTGTAATAAACTGAAATAGGACTTTAGAGGGCAACCTAACCCCAACCCTCCCGATAAGTGCTCTTAAATGAATTTTTCTTAAGAGAAATGTTTCAAATAAAAGTTGTAGAATTTTGTAAGAGTAGTTAATATGCCAAGTTAGAACAAAATCGTCGGAACCATTTTTGAGAAAATCGCAAAAAAGCGGGAAAAAAACTAGTAAAGTGGTACTTCCGGTTGAGGAATTTTGTCAGATAACCTACTGTCGGATCCTTGATGATACCCAAACAGGAATATCAAATTTGAATTTTCTACGATTTTTCGTTTTTGAGCTATGCAGTTTACATATACACACACAGAGAGACTGATAGACCATTTTCTAAAAAACCACTGTTTTGGATTCAGGGGACCTCAAAACGGATGTTTCCGGTGAAAACTCGATATCGAAATTTGAGTATAGATATGTTTGCGGTCTGGGACAGCTTTTGCGCCCTCACCTACACCCTCGCCTTCTCCCTTCCAACCTTCCCTGTCAATGATCCACCACCCCCCTCACCGCACTAATTACCCCTCTCCAACCAAATGACCCCCACCACCCAACCTATTCCCAACTTTTCCCCATCCCCTCCTCCTCCCCTTTTCCTGTAGGCGAAGAAATAATAAAAATTAATTTTTTTTTTGCTGAGGTCAGCAAAAGCGATCTCACAACCTTCGCCATCCAAGTCCATCACTTACACCACTCAGCTATAGTGGTAACTTGGCAATAGTAGTTTTCTTTAGATCCTTATACCTCACCCACATACTTCTCCCTCATCTCTCTCATATCCTTTCTCTCTCTCTCTCTCTATAGATATATATTTATAAAATATATACACAGAGACTTAAAGAGAGGCTCTGCCCCACGTACCCCAGGCCAGGGGTCATTAACCTGTATTTTTCCATTCGTACAAAAGTTTATTAACCTCTATGTATACAAAATGTTTGCAATATAATATATTTACTTATTTTTTTTTTTTTTAGACGGATACTTATGTAAGTTTTTTTGGTAAAGAATAAACTAAAACTTAATCTATGGTTCCTTCTTATCTACTTTTATCGATCAAGTATATTGACATTTAATACAGTATATTGATTTATGAGTCACTTACCTGTGTAAGGTTTTTGGTAAGCAATTTTCAAGTTAATCTCCATTTTCCTTTCTTTTTTATTTATCGATCATTATATATTTATAGAATCCAATATATCGGTTATTTTATTTTATTTTATTTTTTTTTGGCACAGTTTAAAGTTGTTGGACCTGTTATCGATGAAATAGTTAATAATATGTTTTATCGAACTAATTGTTTATGCAATTAAAGAAAGGAAAAAAAACTAGTGATTTAATAACTGGTGTATCTCAATTTACATACCAAATTCCGCAAATTTAATCACTAGACAGATACTTCGTTTTTTTTGGTAAACAGATGAGTTTTTTTTTTTTTTAGTAAACAATAAACTAAAACTTAATCTATGGTTCCTTCTTATACACCATACTTATCTATTTTTATCGATCAAGTATATTGGCCATGTAATACAGTATATTGATTTATGAGTCACTTACCTGTGTAAGGTTTTTGGTAAGCAATTACAATTTAATTTCCATTTTCCTTCTTTGAGAGAAATCTATTTAGCCTATTATACAAAACACACCGAGGACAGCCGAACTACAGAGCCGATAATAACCGAACAGTCCTTATTTTTTTTTTTTTTAAAAAAAGAAAAATACACATTACACAATCATTTGTAATTAAGTTGTCCAAGTTTTCTAATAATAACCACAGTCCAAATCGTTCGTTAGTAGGTTTTACTTTTCGTCCATAGAGCTGAGAAACACTTAACACTTTGTGCGAGCCCATGTTGTCTCTGCCGATGACCGATTAACACTTAATTACAAAGGACTCCACTATGAGTTAAATCTCCACTTTCCTTTTTAAGATAATTTTTTGTTTTGTTTATCGATCAACTATATTTATAGAATCTAATATATCGTTTTCTTTTTGGTCCTGCTTAAAGTCGTTGGATCTGTTATCTAACGCAATGTACGACGAAATAGTTAATAATATGTTTTGTCGAACTAATTGTTTATGCAAT